>JAADWZ010000219.1:0-48195 GCA_023336445.1 Pythium dissimile | reverse complement strand
CCCCCCCCCCCCTCTCCTTCCCCACGGGCCCCCAGAAACGTCGCCTCTTTCGCGGTTCATTAGTGTTTGAACCTATAGTAAACAATGCCGAAAATGCTATGTCGACCATGCTCGTGCAGTAGTCATAGGAGATGGCAGTTGTCGTTGGTTTGAACATTTGTCAAGATTGTCGTGGGGAATCGACACAAGTCCGGCAATAGTCCAAGGCGCTCACAAAATCCAGAATTTAATCATTTTTTCAAGATAATCTTCTTTTTCCGTTCACCAGCTCAGGTTTTGGTTGCGACGACGCACTGAACGCGATTACTTGTACGCGCGCAGTGGCCACGCGTCTGCATGCTCCTCGATGAACTGGTGCAGGGTGCGCGGCTGCTTGGAGAGCACGTCTTCCACTGTGGTGGTCACGTCTTGCTGCGCGCCGGCCTCAATCGCCTTGGCCGTTTGGATCTCTGTGGTCACGGCTTCGGGTCGCTCGCCGCGGATCCACATCGATGGCTGCACAGCCCACAATGGGAAATGCGAGTAGGAGACTCGCTGACCGATTCCTTTGCTCAGCTGCTCCGCGACTTCCTGGTACGACAGCGCCTCCGGGCCGGTGACATCATACTCCTCGGCGATGCCCATGGCATTTGCCGGCTTGGCAAGCAGCACGGCGACCACTTCCGCCACGTCCATCGGGTGCGCGAACGCGACGCGTCCGTTTTTAACAGAAACCGACAGCGAGCGGCCGCAGATCATCTCAAACAATTTGCCTCTCAACAGCTCGTCCATCATGGTAGAGGGCCGCAAGAACCGCACAGTGCCTTCAAACTGGAGCTCTTTCACGCGCTGCTCGAGTTGCCAGTGCTGCGCGCCGACCGCGACCGCACTCTTCTCGCCCAGATACCCGTGTGGACACGAGATCTTGAGCACGTCGCGCACGGAGCCGCTGCACTTGGCCGCCTGTGCAAGCGTCAACTCCGTGTCGTAGGCACTTGGGTCGCTCAGCGCCGTCGACAGCACGACGCCGTCGCAGCCGTCTACCGCCTCGCCCAGCTCGCGCGGCTTGCTGAAGTCCACGACGAAGTCGCTCGCCTCCGCGAATAGCGGCGCGTGCGCGCGGCGCAGCCGCTGTACCACGAGCTGGTCGGCCACTGGCAAGTTGTGCGCGCGCGCGATGCGGAACGTGACTCGGTGGTGAGGGGTAGGGCGAGATGAGCGCAGTGCGGCCGCGGCCTGGAGAAGCGCCGCGTTCAGCGAGGCGCGCTTCGTGAGTGGCAGCAGCACGGTCTTCGCGCGCTTTGTCATCGGAGCTGTTCTTTTTTGTTGGCGTTTTGGCGCGTCTTGGCGATCAATGTTCGGCGAATCGTTCTGTGTCTTCAACCATGACCGATTCGAACTGATAAGGAATCGAAAATCGATATCTTTGTTAGGAACATGGGTAACTTTCGGCCATTCCGGATCGACGACCTTTCAAGATCACAATCACCAATTTGGCTGGAAACGATGAGCTCCTTGCGGATCCGCACGAGCAAGCGCGACGCGAATCCGAGCGCGTCGCGGTCCCGAATCTTCGGCGCCTCGTCTGTATCCAATTCCAGTCGCGCGGTCAATGGCACAGCCGCAGCCACCAAATCGGCGGCGCGCGTGTACCTCGATGGCTCCGATGTCACGCCGCAATCGCTGCTCGTGAGCCGTATTAAGCCTTCCACTCCTCACCAGAGCAGGCCGTCCAAGGGCAAACGAGCCACGCGCAGCAAGCAAGGCGTCTCAGTGATGGGTGCCAGTGTCATTTTAAGCCAGGACCACTTTTCCACGTCGTCGATAGAAGACTCGGATAGTGACGCGCCGCCGCCCGTGGTGCCGACGGCAAGTTCTAATCAACAGAGCTCTGCTGGAGGATCTGGCAGTGCCCCACCCGTGCCCAAAGCACCTACTGTCGTACCTGTAGCCTCAGTCGCGGTGACTCCGGCTCCGGATGATGACGATGCGGGAGGCGCCGACGCGGATGGTGGTGTCGAAGCCACTGCGCCAAAGATGATTGTGGACATTGGAACGTCACCATCATTTGCGCAGTCGACGTTGACTACAACGGCGGTTGCTCCAAAGGAGGAGGAGAAGAAGATTCGTCGACCGGTCGCGATCATGCTGACGGAGACGCCGACCGAAATGCTGTTTGAGCTGCGCAGTTTGTGCGTCGCGCAAGATGCATCTTTCCACCAGGCGGTCATGGCCCGCAACCGGCAGTACGTCGAGATGTGCGCGGCCAAGAAAGGCAGCGACAAATTCGTCGAAGGCCGATCCCAGACGCTGCAGCTCGCGCAGAAGACCAAAGAAGTGATGACGGCTCCGCCAGCGACGCGCGACTCGGCGTGCATGGCGACCAACTGGGACATCTTCGACTGCATTCGCGTCAAAGAAGATAGTAGCAACGACCACGAAGACACCAACGCGATTGACGTGGCGGCAAACGGCCACGACAAGCGACATATCGGCGATCCAGCGGAAAACGCAGAAGTCATGCTTAAGCAGCAAGTTTTTGATATCGTTGACGCCACAATGGTCTCGCCTGGCTGTGTGCTGGATGTCGATGGAGATATCGTGGATGATTTACGTGCACGGCAACGCGCGCTTCGTCATGCGCGCAAGCACCGCCCGGGACATAGCAACAACAGCAACAGCCAAAAATCGCGGGTTTTCCACCACAGCAGCGGCGTCAACGCCAACTCGAGCCAGGATTACAGCCGATCCATGGCCAATTCGAGTTCGTCGATGGCGTCTCCCGCTCAAAGCAGCGGCAACGTATCATTTGGGGCGTCTCAGGACATTGGCGGCGGCGCAGACAGCAAAGACAGCAACAATAACAGCGTCGTCAACAGCCAGATCGGGTTCAGTGGAGGCGCCTCGCAGATCTTGAGCAATGGCGGCAGCGACAGCAAGCAAGGCCAGAACGCGTACGCGCGCGCCAACACGAACGTCGACATGGGCGAGATCATCGCGCAGCAGAGAACCGCAAAGGTGCTCGCATCCGATTCTCTGCTGAAGACGGCCAGTGTCGTCGAGCGCGCTGTCCAGCAAAATGTGTACCACCACCAGCACGTCCAATACCGAAATTTCCCCGTCTTGACGCGACCGACTGCCCTATTAGAACCTGTGCGTAAGGAAAAACGTGGCAACGGTGACCACTCCGACTGGCGGTCAAGTCTTGGGCTTACGAGCGACAGTGGACTCGCAGCGTCGGCCATGGTGCCTCCAATCAGCAGTTTCCCTTCTGCAGCTCTCGGTGGCATGGGCACCTCGATGTCTGGTCGATCAGCAAAGGCGACACTGGAAAAACTGTGGTCGTTCCGATGTGGCTTAACCGAAGGCCGTACTGTGACTTGTCTCGCATGGAACTCGGTCAACGACGATCTGCTAGCAGTCGCATACTCACGTGCAGAACCTCGACCTGCCTGTCCGTCCGCCGTGGCGGCCGGCGGCGTGGGCGTGAGCGTAGGAACTGTTGCCACCCCTGCGACCGCTGTGACGGTCGCTCCCGATGGACTCGTGCTGTTCTGGTCGTTGAAGAATCCAGAGTACCCAGAGCGCATTTACAACCTGGACGTGGGCGTCACATCGATTGATTTCAGCCGGTCGCAACCGTACATGCTTGCTGTGGGCTTCTCGAACGGAGTTGTCGCGATCTACGATACCAGAAAAGAGCATTCTCCACAGCCGTCGGCCAACTCGATCGGCACCACCAAACCACCTGCCGCAGTCGGAACCACGGCGAGCCGCCCGCCAAGTGCAGCCGGTGCCAGCGATGCCGCATCGTCGAGCGCACCGCGTCGGCATGTGCCCGTCCCCGATGCGTCCAGCGAGACGTCAAGCGGTAAGCACCTTGACACGGTGTGGCAGGTCAAGTGGATCAGCAAAGGCTCGGACCGCGGCGAGAACGTCGTGAGCATTTCGAGCGATGGCCGAGTGACCGAGTGGAGCATCAAGAAAGGCCTCGGCTTCACCGATCTCATGACGCTAAAGCGAGTGGCGAACCCGCTGCTGGGCTCGGATGCTCGCGGAGACGGTGGCGTCATCTCGCGCCAAGCCAGCGGCCACTGCATCGACTTTCCCACGCACGACCCGTCGGTGTACTACGTCGGAACCGAAGATGGCATCATCCACAAGTGCTCTGTGTCGTACAACGAACAGTACCTGGAAACGTACTACGGCCACACAGGGCCCGTGTACCAGATCTTGGTGTCGCCATTTTCACCGGATCTGTTTCTGTCTTGCTCGGCAGACTGGAACGTCAAACTGTGGCACCAGACAGAGCAGAAAGAAGCGTTCAATTTCCGCTCCGTCAACTTGCAGCACGCCGTGCTGGGCATTTCCTGGTGCCCGAGTGACGCCACGATATTTGGCACTGTCACCGAGGACGGCCGCATCGAAGTCTGGGATTTGCAACAGTCGACGCTCGACCCCATTATCATGCACTACCCGAGAAAACAAGAGTCGCCGTCTGCGACACGCGCGGACAGCAAGCGAGTGATCACGACAACAGACGAGACTCTCAATTCCGGGCCGGCAGCTTCGGGCGGTTCTGCGCCTGGAGTCTTCAGCTCGCTGAATGGTCTTGCGTCAGCTCTGGCCGACCCGGCGACTCAGACTCCAGAGACGGCAAAAGCCGATCCATGGGAGGTGCCGCTCGAGTGCACAAAGATCGCGTTCGCCCCATCCGCACCAGTGATTGTCGTGGGCGATTCGAGCGGAGACGTCACCGTGTACAGAGTGCCGGCATTGACTGACGGCAGCCGCCCGGCAGAACAACTGAGCGTTGAAGAGCAGGTCGCGAGACTGCATCGCGTCTTGAATCCAAACAATCAGAATCCCTAGTTGGTGATGGCATAGTTCATAGGTACACCCGCCCTATAAATACACGTCCATACAAGATTCGCTTGGTCACATTGAGTAACGGACTGGTCAACGCTGCGTACGTATGCTCATTCCCTCGGCTGACATGCCGTCGGCACGCGCAACCGCCAGCGATGGCCACCGACCGCTTCTGGAGAGAGAGTTTGCACTCCTTTTGAAAGCAACCGAACGCGAAAAGCTCACTGGAGACGACCTCTTCCAGGCGTTCCAGCACCTTGACAGACGCAACAAAGGCTATATATCCTCGAAAAGGTGAATTGCAGGCAGGCAGTCTCGTCTTCAGCTGACTATCACGAACCTAAAGCTGATTTCGTGCTTGATAGTGACGCAATTGATGTGATTTGCGACGTCATCCCCGCGAAATACCAGCGCCGCATCAACTTCGACTTGATTCTCCAGTCGTTCCGCACGAAACACGACCGCTTCGACTACACGGGCTTCTGCGAGTCCTTCGAGAAACACCAGAAACGTCGATTTGTTGGACCATTGTCGCCAAAGGTGTCCGCCGAAGCAGTCAAATCTCCGCCAAAGAGTCCACAGAAGCGAAGGAACTGGTTGATCGAACAACAGCAGCAAGTGCAAGGGACAACCACGGACTCGCCACGTGATCGCGATGCGCCTGGCCAAAATATCCGAGTCGACCCTCGCCTTGAGACGCAGCGCTTGCTCACCGAGAGCATCCGCCGCAAGCTCCTTCATGGAGTGGTAGGCAGCCAATACACTGGGCTCCAAGGGCTGCAGGACCTGCTCATCTACTTGGACGAGCAAGGAAATGGTTGTCTTGATGATGACATTTTCGACCGCGAGATACTGCGCCGGCTCAAGAAGCCGCTGACAAAGCAGGAGACTCAGTTTCTGCTCGTCAACCTTCGAGTGCAATCGGGAAACAACCCGCGTCCGATTATCCATTACGAGCACTTGGCGACATTTTGCAACTTGGACAGTGACGCGTCAGCTGGTGAGACAGACCAGGAGAGTGGGAACTCGCCGAGTAGAGAGCACCGCGCGCCTGGTTCTCCCTCAAAAGCCTCGCAAACCAGCACTGGCGCTGGACTGGCATCCGTGGGAGGTGCCGATCTGCTTGCAGCAGAGAAGAGATTGAGACGCTTCTTCCAGCAACCGATAGACGTTGATGCGGAGAACTTCAAGTTCGACTCCCCTCGATCTGCTGTCACGGGCGCAGAGCTTTTCTTGGACCAAGCAGAGGCGATTGACGCCGAGAAGACGGGGTGCTTGAGGGAACACGGTGAGGTCGACGGCTTCAGTACTTCTCGCTAAACCGGTTCTGACAGCAGGTGTCTCGCACATAATGCAACAGACTTCCAACATATCTTCGACCAGTACGAGCTTGCGATTGCGCCAAGCCTTGTACGAGCGATACTGGAACGGTTTCCGCGATCGGGCGACAGCAAGATCGACTTCAAGTCCTTTCTCGAGTGCGTTGCTTTCCCATTCGACGTGACGACATCTGGAACACATCCTGTTTTGACAACTTGGACATGTTGATTTCAGGCGCTACGGCGAAAATCCGGAGCTGGCGCGCGAGCGGCGGCGACTCAAGCGGCTGCTCTCGAGCGTTCTTGCGGCGGTCGACACGCGGAAAGGCGACGAGTGGCTCGATTTCTTGACCAGTCGGTTCGCCAAGTACGACGCTCGGCTGCACAAGCATCCGCGCGGAGACATCCCAGACAAAGGTGTGTTCTGTTCTCATGGCCGCTCCGTGGTTCTGTACTTGAACACTGACTGTTTTGTCTTCGCCAGAGTTTGTTGGTGTCCTGACCAGATCCTCCAGCCCATACAAAGTTCCCATTGAGACCGCTTCCACTATCCTCGCGCAGTTTCTTCGCGTCTCTCACGGTAGCTCTTCCAGTGCCGTTCTATACCACGAGTTCCTATGCGTTCTCCGCGGCAGTCGAACTCCGTTGGCTCCACCGCCTCGGAAAGACACGCACGTAGCGCCGCCGCGAGCTCCAACGACGCCGAAATTCCAGGTCACGAACGTTGCCGACTACTTGATTCACGACGCGACAGAGGACGAGCGGCAGCACTTTGAAGAGCTCATGGACGCGCTCCACAAGTTCCAGCAGCGGATCGCGAGGCCAAAAATGTCCACTTCCACGCCGGCTCCTGCGGCGCATTGGGGCTCAAACGAAGCGGGAATCAAGGAAGAACAAGAGCATATCGCCCAGAATTCGCAGCAGGTGCTGAAGGATGGTGTAGATGCTTCAACGTTGCGCACGGGCGCGATCACGCCCATCGAGAATGGCATTCTCTTGGCGCTTGGTGTGAAATTGCAGGTCCGCATTCAATTCACAACATAGGAATGAATGTCATGCGAACTTAACGAAGACATTCGCATCGTGTAAGAATTCAGTTGAGAGAAACCGTGGCAAATGTGGTAAACTTTCTGGGTTTTTTTTCCTCCAAGGAAGTTGCCGCTCGGCGAGGGGTCGTCTCTATGGTCCTACCATTTTGGGCACAAACATTGGTCACAGGTTGAGTGATAGTCATCTCGCCATCACAATGTCATCCGTCCTCCATTTGTAGATACCCGGTTTGGCAGGAAGCGTCATCAGCAACATCTGCAGAACAGAAGACGACTCCAGCCCAATCGCCGTGAAGCTCCACGACGACGCTGGTCTCGGCTGCCTCTATACTGTAGCTTCCTCGTAGCGTCCTCCGCCCACTTGTACGTCTCCGCGACTTTGCGGCGCGTCGAACCGTGTCATTCACTCGACAATTGGCGTCGAACAACCCACATTTCCCTTCGAACCGACGGAATTCCGACCCACACCATTATTTTGTTGGTTTGTCTCTTGGACGGGCGTGAATGGTGAACCAACAGAAGAAGAGCAAGTGCCAACTGCGACTCGAAGCGCGCTCGCTCGCGTACCAGCAGAAGCACCAGACGAAGCCCACCGACGCCGCGTCCTCGGGCTCAGGCTCGGGTTCCGACTCGGACTCAGACCCGCCGTGCTACGCGCAGCGCGTCCAGCGCGCTACCGAGACCCGTTCGCAGGCGCAGCGCCAGCGCCGTGCGCACGCGCGGGCTCGCGTCCAGCACGCGCAGCGCGTCGCCGCCGAGACCTGGGCCAAGCGCCGCGAGGCCGTGTCCAAGTCGCGCGCCGCCGCCCGCGAGAAGCTCGAAGTCGCGAGTGCGCGCCGCGAAGACGTGCTGCAGCGGCTCCAGGACGGCTGCAAGCGCCGCTTGGACGCCGTGCTCGAGAAAGTGGAGAGCGTGAAGGAGGTCCAGCGCTACCGCGAAGAGCGCCAGCGTCGCGCGTTGGAAGACCAGCTGGTGGACGCGGCGCGCCGCCGCGACGAGCAGACCCAGAAGATGGTGCGTCGGCTCTCTCAGCGCTGGCAGTGCGTGGAGAGCGTGAAGGACCGCGTGCAGCGCGCCAAGTTCATCCAGCGCTGGTTCCGGCGCCACGTCGAGGCGCGCAAGGCCGCCAAGAAGCTTCAAACTGTCAAGAGCCACGTGGATGTGCTGGTCGAGAGCTGGCAGCAAGTCGCCACGTGCAGCTTTGAAGATAGCATGGTGGTCATGCAGAAGCGCGAGCTCGCGCGCGCCGCACAGTACGTACTTCGAGTGCTGCTGCCCAGTGCGAATGGGGACATGTCGCCGTCGAAAGACGGCGCTTCCGGCGCCAGTCCGCGGTCGAGCAAGAGCGCGCCGTTCCGTGTGCTGCTGATGGTGGGCATGCTGGCGGCTCATCCGACTGAGATCATGGAGAACAACAAGTGCGATCGTCTGGCGTTTGCGTCCAAAGGCGTGATGCGCGAGATGGAGCGCATTCGCGTGTGTCTCCGTGACAGCGACGACGACGCGCAAAGCGCCGTCCACGCGCGCGCGCTGAAGAGCTGTGTCGCGCAGCTGGAAGCGCGGTTTGCGTTCTACTTTGAATGCTTTTCGTTTTGGAAAGACCGCGACGCGCAGCGCCTAGCCGCCGAAATGCTGAGCAGCTACTACGACATTTACCGCACCAAGGTCCACTACGCGGCCAAGGCTGCGAAGGAGGTCGACCACGCCTCGGACGGCCTGCTCCAGCTCATCCAGCAGACGGAGAAGCAGCTCATGCAGCTGCGTGGTGCTGTCGCTCAGGTCATTGGCAAAGAAGAGGCGCTGAAGCGCATTGCAGAGGTCGAGCAAAACTGCGCCGATAGCTCCTCCTCCAGCAGTATCAACAGTGAAGAGGAAATGGAAGTCGAGCGAGAGGCAGAACCGTCTCCGCGACCGCGTCGATCGGTCGCTAGTTCTGGCAACAGAGTGGATGTCTCCATCCAGTCGGCTACGCCAGCGCATGGTAGTGCGCAGCCCCCTGCGCAAGTTGAGGCACTTCTTGGCGACGAGAAGCTCGTCCACGAGCTGATCCTGAACCCGTCATTTCGCCTTCCCGGCGTTGCAGACCCCGAGTCGCTCACTGGTCGTGTCCGTGGCAATATGGTGAAGGCGTTCTGGGACCAAGCCGTGGCGGCCAATGACGTCGAGACGCTTTTGGTGCACTTGGAAGAATTGCGCAACCTCTTTGCTAGTGTGATCAAATCTGGCTCCGGCCTAGCGGAGGTGGTGGCCAAAGCGCTCAACCCAACGGCGATGCGTGCGCTTCTTGCTAACCCAGTAGACCATCTCGAAGAGATCCGCGCTTGCTGCGACCGCGTCGTGGACGCGATTCGTCAATCCGAGGCGCCCGCACGCAACGACACCACGGACGCGTTCATGGTCAGCTTCCGTGACTGGTTCGCTGCGTTGGTCTCCCACCAGCCTGACGCACCGGCGCCAATTCGCATCCTCGTCGACTTCTTGGCGTTTGCGATGGACAAGGTGGAGCAGATTCGCGCCGACATGATCAACGTCCACTTGGGGATGCTTGCCACGTACCTCGGACGCCGTGGCACCGAGTACGAGCAAAAGAAGCTTGAAGCCAAGCTCGCGAGTGGAGCGCAACTACCGCTGACCGAAATGTGGGTGGTGATGGAGCTTTCGTCCCAGTTGCCGGAGCTCTCGCAAGATGTGAAGGATCGTCTCTGCGCTGGCGATAGTGCCGCGTTCTCCCACGTGATCCGGTCGAGCATGATGGCCTTGGTCACCAAACACATTGATGGATCGTCTGGCGTTTGGCCCGAAACGTTCTCACTCGATGTTGATCGCGTCCGTGGGTACCGCGACGCGATGGACCGCATGACGCTCATCTCGACGATGCTCATTGTGCTCCAGGACTACATTGCCCGTCGCCGTCTTCCAGCGACGCGCGAATTTTTCACGGGGCTTGGCAAGAACTTGAGTATCTTGCTCGGGTCGCCTGGGGTGTCCGGCGGGAATCTCATGA
This sequence comes from Pythium dissimile, assembly GCA_023336445.1. Classification (NCBI taxonomy): domain Eukaryota; phylum Oomycota; class Peronosporomycetes; order Pythiales; family Pythiaceae; genus Pythium; species Pythium dissimile. The sequence continues at coordinate 37,975 of JAADWZ010000219.1, read as the reverse complement.
CGCGGGCCATAGACGAGCTACAGCGATTCCAGTCCAGCAACGGCGTGAATATCTCGGAAGATCCAGAGTTTCGCGTGCTGGGGGAGCGTCTCCAAGCCAGTTTCCAGGCCGGGAACCCCGTGTTTGGTCTCTTCTCGTCGCGGATCGCAAACGCCGTCAAATCGATTGCGTTGAGTGATCGTGGCGAGTGGGAGATGCACGCGTCGCTCGCGCCGTTTGAGACGGAACTCCGCGACCTCGCGAACGAGATGCGAAAGCTGTTCAAGCACAACGAGGTCGTCCACGCGACGTTGTACAACGCTCTGATCAAGAAGGCTCTCCACCAGCAGCAGTAGAAACACCGCGAAACGAGAGCAGAGACTGGCGGAAGCACTCACATTCACGCATACACTGATCAATACGTTGAAGCTCGTAGCTGATCCAAGCACATTGAAAACAAAAACCCTGTAGGTTGTTTCTCTTGTTCTACTTGTACTTGTCCACACCTACGCCTTGCTACTCGTGGCTGACGGCGGCTGCGCGACTCGACTCGACGAGCGCCTGGAACACACCGTCTCTCTTCTTCATCAGCGCGTCCGGCGAGTCGTACTCGAGCACTTTGCCGGCGTCCAGCACGAGGATCTTGTCGCTGTGGACGATCGTTTCCAGGCGGTGCGCGATGCAGAGCACGGTCGTGTCCGGCCCCGCAAAGCTCTCACGGACTGTGAGCTGGATGAGGCGGTCTGACTCCTGGTCCACGTTGGCCGTGGCCTCGTCCATGACGACCACTTTGCTCTCGCGGATGAGCGCGCGCGCGATGCACAGCAGCTGCCGCTGGCCGACCGACAAATTGTCGCCTTTCTCGGCCACTTCGTACTCGAGTCCTTGGCCCCACTTCGTGACGACGTCAAAGAGATGGACTTTCTTGAGCACAGTCCAGAGCGTGGCGTCGTCCTTGTCGTGGAACGGATCCAGGTTGAGCCGCAGCGAGCCGCTAAAGAGCATGGGGTCCTGCGGGATGATCGTGAGCTTGGAGCGCAGCGCCTGGATGGGCAGCGTCGCGATGTCCACGCCGTCGATCCAGATGCGGCCACTCGTGGTCTCCACCACGCGGAACAGCAGACTCATGAGCGACGACTTACCCGAGCCCGTGCGGCCGCACACGCCCACCTTCTCGCCGCTCTGCACGGTGAAGCTCACGCTCTGAAGCACCAGCTCGAGCTCGGGCCGGTAACGCATGCTCACATTCTCAAACGCGACGCCGCCCGCCCGCGGCCACGCCGGGTCGGGCGAGATGCGCTGCTCCTCCATCACGTGGCCTTCCTCGTCCAGCGACTCGTAGTACGAGATTCGCTCAAAGCATGTCATGATGTTCTCGGTCTGCGTCACGAGGTTGGTCATGCGCTGGAACGCCGACGTGAGCTGCGCCGCGTACGTGAGCGCGAGCCCGGCGACGGCCGCGCCCAGGTTGGCCCGGGTCGCGACCGCCAGCACGGCCACTACGCCGATGATGAACGCAACCAGCCAGTCGGTACGCATCGCGAACCAGCGCGAGGCCGACTGGAACGCGAAGAAGAGTTTGCCGTTCGTGTTGAGCAGCTCCTCGCACTTGCGCGCAAACACGTCGGTCATGCGGTACGAGCGGATGGTCTCAATGCCGTTGAGCGTCTCCGAGACCAAGTTCAAAAAGGGCGAGCGCGTGATGCTGTCCAGCCGCTTGAGCTCGCGCGCCGAGGCCTGGAAGTACTTTGTCACGTACACGAACACGAACGCGAGCGGCAGGTACACGATGAGCACGTACGGGTTCGTACCGGCGCAGACCATGAACGCCGCCCCGATCTGGAAAAAGTACATGAGCATCCACATGGAAAAGTACGGCAGCGGGTTGTCGACCTGGTCCAGGTCGCGCGAGAAGCGGTTGAGGATGCGGCCCACGGGCGTCACGTCGAAGAACGTGGTCACGGGCGCGACGATCACCTTGTGGATGTACTTGGCGTGGAGGTTGGCCGAGCAGCGCATGCACATCTCCGTGTAGTAGAGGCAGCGCAGGAACGCGAAGATCGAGGTGAATGCGATCATGCCCAGGAAGACGCCCATGGACGCGTACTCGGTCAGCGAGTCCCGGTACGCGCCGTTGGACCAGCGGCTGAGGAACAAGTCGCAGAAGAACAGCGCCAGCTGCGCGACCACAAACAGCCCGACGATCACTGCCGCGACCAGGTACCCGTTCCAGCCGCAGTTGGCGAGGTACTTGACGTACGTCTTCAAGTTGACCGAGCCCACATTGCGGTCTTCCTCAACGATCAGCTTCTTGCTCGGCTGGCTGTTCTTCTCATCTTTGGCCTGCGCGGCGTCGCGCTTGCTCTTGACGCGCTTGACCACTTTCTGGACCACGCCGCTCGGATCAGTTGTCTCTTCCACGACCACAAGCTCGTCGTCGTGGTCTTCATCCTCCACGTCGTCCGCTTGGTCGTCACTGCGGTTGGCGCGCGGCGACGCGAGAAACGGGAACGCGCCCTTGAGCTGCTCGAGCGTGCCGTCGCCCGCGATCTGGCCGTCCTGGACCACGAGGATGCGGTCGGCGTAGTGGAGAAAGTGGTAGTGCGCGTTCAACACGAGGATCCGCGTCTTGTCTCGTGCCAACCCCTGCAGCCCTTCCGCAAACACGGCGTTGGCCACGTGCACATCCAGCGCGCTCAACGGGTCGTCCAGCATGAGGAAGTCGCAGTGGCGCGCGCGGTACATCGCCCGTGCAATGCTCACGCGCGCCTTCTGGCCGCCGCTCAGGTTGATGCCCCGCTCGCCGATCTCGGTTGCGTCGCCCTGCTCGAGCATCTCGAAATCGGACAGCAGCTGGCAGGCGCGGACCACGCTGGCGTAGTGGGCCGCGTCGAGCGGCTCGCCAAAGAGGATGTTCTCGCGGAGCGTCTGGTTCTGGATCCACGGCTGCTGGCTCGAGTACGAAAAGTCCCCCACGACGCGGCGCTCGCCCCTGGTCTGGAGCATCTCGCCCAGGATCGCGTTCACCAGACTCGACTTGCCGCTGCCCACCGAGCCCACGACCACCACGAGGCTCTGCGACTCGACGCGCAGCGTGATGTTGCGCAGTGTCGGCTCGGGCGAGTCGACGAGCCACTGGAAGTCGGCGTCGCGCAGTTCGATCCCCGTGGTTGTGGTGTCGCGGCCAGCCACGTCAAGCTGGGACTCTTCCACTTCGTCGGCCACGAGGAAGTCGCCGACGCGCTGCGCCGAGGCGACGGCCTCCGACACAAACACGGACGCGTTGGCGAAAATGCTGAACGGCATGCGACACGCGTTCGTGAGCGCGAGCACGACGAACGCCGTGGCCACGTCCAGCGTCTTGCCCAGCAGCACGTAGGTGGCAAAGCACACGGCGTTGACCAGCGACGGCGCTAAAAACATGAGCACGCCGTTGTACAAGCGCAGGTAGTTGTACTGGCGCATGAGCTGCACCTCGTGCTCGCGCACGCTCTGGATCTTGTCCTGGATCGACGCCTCCCAGCCATACAACTTGATCACGCGGATGCCCTGGAGCACTTCGTTGGTCACTTTGATGCGCTCGCCGCTCACGGCCGCAATGCGACGCCGGAAGCGCCCCACCTCGCGCGAGGTGGTGACCGCCAAGTAGATGATGAGCACGATCGTGGCTGAGGCCACAAGGCCGACGTACACGCCCATCTGCGTGCCGATGAGGATGCACATGACCAGCAGCATCACGGGCGAGATGAACGACCAGAGCCCGATCGTGTAGGCCTCGAGCAGCCGCTCGGCGTCCACGCTCGCGAGCGTCACGATCTCGCCCGAGTTCATCGTGCGTCTCGCTGTGGCCGAGAGCTTGAGGATCTTCTGGAACACGGCGTTGACCACGACCACGCGGGCGTTGCAGCCGGCGCGCGCGGTTAAAAACATGCCGAAATTTGTGGCCGTGACGCCGCAGAACGAGGTCGCGCCCAGCAGCAGCGCGAGCCCGTAGCCCGAGTCGAGGCCGAACATGTTGGGCTGGTCCTGCAGCACCTGCAGCAGCGCCTTGATGATCATGGGCTGCAGCAATGTAAACGTGCCGCTCACGAGGTAGAGGCAGATCGCGAGCGTCATGGTGCCCTGTGTGGCCTGCCAGAGCGCGACGCCGAACCGCGGCGTCTTGGCTGTGTGCCCTCGCTCGCGCTCGCGCTCGTTCGCCCACGCGGCGCTGAAGCGCGTGTGCAGCTCGTGCGCCTGGTCCACACGCGCGAGGCTCCAGACCGTATCGGCCTGCAGTGGCGCGCGCTTGCCGTGCTTGAGCAGCGGGTGGAGCCACCAGAGCGTCACGAACGAGAGCCAGTTGACGTGGTCCAGCGGACTCGCGAGTGGGTCGGCGGTCGTCGCGTCGAGTGGCGGCTGCTCGCGTCGTGGCGTGTGGAGCGCGGCGTAGCTGCTGGAGGCGTCGCCAAGCGTCAGTGGCGCGTCCTCTGGGACGTCCAGCGCCGCCGGGATCGCGCGCTTGCTCGCGTCATTGTCGTCCGCCATTGTCGGCCCAGCTACAGTACTTGGTGTGGTGGAGGCGCGGCGGCGAATGCAGTGGAATGGGTGAGAGAGAACGGCACAGAAAGGGCAATAAATCGCCCCCGAAAGAGCCAAGAGGCACGCGTTTGTGTAGCCTTTTTACATCAAGTGCTTGGTGAGCGGTAGGAGGAGCACGGATCCCAGTATAGCGATTTGTGAGTGACCCAAACTGATGGTTTTGAACAGGACTTGATTTCGCATATGAAGGATGCATTGTGTTGACCCGAATTAAAGATCCAGATGGCCCAAAAGAAATGTGTAGCATGGGGACCATAATATCAGTGGGTCGGTTGGACTGATTACGGAGTCGGAAAGGTTCATTTGGAGCCAGATGACACGGATGCGTCATCCACAGGTTGAAGAACGGATGTGACTAAAATAATAATGTTTATATTTTAGTTGTTCTTTATCGTAGTGAGACGTCTACAATAGGAAGAATTTATGTGTTGCTGACTGTAAGTAAAGTTAGTCAAATTATTTCGCATACTTATACAATACTACGCACATATCAAGGCTATAAGTGTGATTTAGTCTATTGAGCTCCCCAACATAGCGATCAACCAAGCAAGCGCAACGCCGCCACCAAGCAGCTCGTTGATCTCCTGTTCTCCCCCTGACTGCATCGCGATGGACGGTCCCGAGCAGCTGCACGCGTTGGTGTTGGAATTATCGTCCCCAGAGCAGCGTGAGAGCGCGCTGCTAGAGCTCAGCAAGAAACGCGAGGAGTTCCCCGAGCTTGCGCCGATCCTGTGGCACTCGTTCGGCACAGTCGCGGCCCTGCTCCAAGAGATCGTGTCCATCTACCCCTTGCTCTCACCGCCGCAGCTCACGGCCCACGCGTCTAACCGCGTGTGTAATGCGCTCGCGCTACTCCAGTGCGTTGCCTCCCACTCGGAGACACGCACTCATTTTCTCAATGGTATCAACACAGACGCTTGGACGGTCTTGCGATCTGGCGTTTGTATTGATATTTCTGACTATGTTCATGTTGTTCTGCTCCAGCCCACATCCCTCTGTACCTGTACCCATTCCTCAACACCGTGAGCAAGAACCGACCGTTCGAGTACCTGCGCCTCACGAGTCTCGGCGTGATTGGTGCGCTCGTCAAGATCGACGATTCGGACGTGATCAACTTCCTGCTCCAAACCGAAATCATCCCTCTGTGCCTGCGCATCATGGAGGCGGGTAGCGAGCTCTCCAAGACCGTCGCGACGTTCATCGTACAGAAAATCCTGCTGGACGAGATGGGCTTAACCTACATTTGCCACACGCCCGAGCGGTTCTACGCCGTCGGGACGGTGCTGAGCAAGATGGTGACCGTGCTGGTCGAGGCGCCTGCCCCTCGCTTGCTCAAGCACATTATCCGCTGCTATCTTCGTCTCTCGGATAACCCGCGGTACCGTTTTATGTACTTCTGCCGCAGTCTATTGCAGACACGGAGCTGATGTTGAATTTTGTTGAGTAGAGCGAAGGAGGCGTTGCGCCAGTGCCTGCCCGACGCTCTGCGGAGCCGCACGTTCGAGGACGCGCTCAAGGACGATCCGACCACGGCGCGGTGGCTCGCGCAGCTCATGTACAACATCAACTCGTCTGACGCCTCGTCACCGGGACTCGCCGGCGCAGCCGCGACAATGGTCAAGTAGATTTTGGTGCGCGCTAGTTTCTATCAAAGTGGTACGACAGTAGAATCCAAGCGATTGAAACAGAACAGCCTCCATTTTTCGTTGCTGAGAAAAGAATACAGTATCTCGTTTAGAACAAAACAGAGTTTCAATCTCCCGCAGGGTCCCATCTAGCGGCTCCTTCTTTACCGAAAGGTCCATTGTCAAATTCTCTCCATTCCCCACAGATCCAGATCCCGATCCTTCCCTCCACTCCACGATTTCGAAGAATGGCGCAATTCATCGTCGCCAAGAGCATCGCGTTTGCCTTCCCAGACAGCTCGCTGGCCTGGGACCTCGAGTCGAGCACCTTCAAAGGCGCGCGTGTCACGGACGACGGCGTGGAGATCACACAAAGCGGCGGCGTCTTCGAGCTTACGCTTGAACTGCAGCACACGACAACGGTCGACGCGTTCGTGAGCATCGACGGCACGATCCTCAAGGAGGCCGACCACGTTAGCGCCGAGTGCGGCGGCCGCGGCGGCGACACCGTGACGATTGTCAGGCACTTGACCAAGATCCGTGACGGCTCAGTGATCAGCGTGTGGGCCAAGAATAACGTGCAAGGCGTGTTTCGTGGAGCCGTGCTGACCATCCGCAAGATGTCGGACGATATTAGCACTCGTTAAGTGAGCAATAGGCTCCTCACTAGCAGTTGAGCGTGCTGGCCGTTGGCAGCAGCTCATTTCTATTTGCTTTTTTGACAGAAATACGATTTCGACATCCTCTCAGGCGTTCAGAGCGGCTGCCGCCGCTTCCTTCACTATCTTGATCTGGTCTTCTTTCTTCGTTGCGATGCGGCCGCGCCATTGCGTCAGCAGTCGCAGCGGCTGCTGGTTCACGAGCGCATCGACGAGTGCGTCAGCGTCCTTTGGTTCGTTCAGTAGGCCAAACCAGTCACCGCTCGGATACGCGATGCAGTTGGCGGCGTAGCGGTGCCCACCAAAGTGGCTCGAGCTGTAGAGATGCAGCGGAACGTTCTTCCGAGCGCCAACATCTAGCAGCCAGCGCAGCAACTTAGGGCCGTTGCAACCGCAGCGCTCGTCTCGAGCCTCATGTGCGCAGACCAGAATGTGGTGGCCTTCGAGCTTCTTGAAGTCCAGCTCCCTGTGCGACACAATGCCGGTTAGGCTCGAACAGATTAAATTTTGTCGTGGTGGCGGGTAACGTACAACGAACTCAGGATGCCGGTTACGTTGGGGTCGGGCTGCAGCAGTTGGGTGACTAGCGATGATACTATTTGACACGCCGAATCACGTTATTGATTAGCTGATAGATGCAGAGCTCTCCATACAGAGGAAAGCAGCTCACCATATTCAATATCAACGTCGTTAACGCGTATATGGTCTGGGAAGATGAGCAGGTCATGCTTGCGGTTCGCGATTGTAGCCTCCTCCGACTGGGCTTCACCATCGGCGCACGTAGCGGGAAAGGGCGTCGCAGCAATCGTCGTTAGCGGCGCACCTTGTAGAGGCTCCACGGTTGCGATGGCCTGTTTGAAGTTGGAATTCCGTGTGTTAGTACGTGTGAATGAGTTATCCAGAAACGCTAGGTATAGTGGATCGACCTTGACGTAGGTGGCCACGATGTGGTCCGACAATTCGATCTTCTTGGGCCAGTTGAGCGGCGCCGACGACGCAGAGTCTACGACCACCAGCTGGCGAGTGTGGAACTGCACGGTCCCCTCGATGCCAAGGGCGGTCTCCTGCTCGGCGCGCTCCCTCTGGCGACGCTCACGCTGCCTCGCCTGAGCGCTGATAGGCTTTGGGACTCGAGTGTCAGAGGCTAGCGATGTCGCTGAACTGCTAGAAAAAGTGGCCGTACGCAGCAAGCGAGAGACGCTGGAGCGCACCAACTGCGAGTGCACACGCACAAACATGTTGTAGACACGGTGGGAAGAACGAGAAGTGGCGGGCAGCGTTGGCAAGTCGTGTGCAATAATCAGCGGCAATGCGCGTGATGAAGAGCTCTTTCGTTGCGAAATGCACCATCATTCTGCTGTTGTGTCAGTGACGGCGTCATCACCATACCAACTGTTTTATGATGATGCCACAAAAACTGACATCACTCTTATTGAGGTGGACCACATACCAACTGATACATGCGACAGCATAGCCAAGCATTTGTAATCACTTACAACGTTATAGCTCGTCATTCCAACCTGCACGCGCCCGATCGCTGCTGGGCTTTGCTGTGTCACCCATGAGCTTTTCGTACGCCTCTTGGATCTCAAAGAACTTGGCGTTGGCGCCGTCTTTGTCATCTCCCGTGTACTTGTCTGGATGCCAGTGGAGCACGAGTCGACGGTACGCTGCTTTGACATCCTTGTCGCTCGCGTCCTTGGCCAACCCCAGTGTCTTGAGATGGCGGAACCTTCCGGAAAGATCCAAATTGGCATTGAAGCTCTCCCATCGTTCGTGAAAGTGTTGGTCGTAGCTCTTGCCTTGGTACAGATCGTACATCGTCGACGTGAAGGTCTGAAATGCCTCGGAGTGGACGAAATTATTGCACGCCTCGAAAAACGGAGTTTCAGTGATTTCGCCGTTGATCTCGATACGAACTTGACCGTGAAAAGTTAATGCAGTAAGACAACACGCCACGAAGACCCCGAGCATCGACCAAAACTTGAGCAGCGTCTTCCAGTACTTCAGTCGTTTCTTCTCTATGAGCGGGGTTGCACGACTGAATCCAGGTCCAACGGAGTCGCCCTCGCTCGCAGCTTCCGAATCACTTACGGGATCGGACCAACGCCTGGTTTGGAGGTAGATAAATGCGCCAATGAATATGGATGCGACCTTCGTGGATCTGTAGTTCTCATCCTCATGGTCAAAGCCGTAGAAGACACAAGCGGGCAGCAATACCGTCGCCACGGATATGACCACCCACGAAAACGATCCCTTGGTCTGTGGATCGATCGCGTCCCCAGTAAACGTGATGCCATGCGCAGCGCCCACCGCAAACAACACCTCATAGAGCACACCTGGAAGTCCCTTGGGCAGCAGGCATGCCGCGAGCGCACCGAACTGCGTCCCGGTGAAGATCTGAACCAGCGAACCCAATAGCGACAACGGTGGCCGTGAGTGGAACTTTTTCTCGACGCGGAGCTTCTCTCGGTACTCGGCATCTTCGTTGGCTTGCGCCACGAGCAGGGGAATCGAGAGGCAATCAAGCAGCCACGCGACCCCCCAGCCGTTCAGCGTCACGACGTTCACGAACGCAGCGCGCGGGCGATGGAGGTACAGGTGGTGGAGGCCGAGCCAACTGCCCACAAACCACAGCGCGTACGCGATCGCTGCGTACTTGGCCATGGTCTAGCGAAACTGTCCAATACTATCTTCGTCGAGTTGTTGGAACTATGAAAAGGAGTGATGTTCTGTTGTTGTTGGGGTTAACTTACCCGAGACCCAGAATTGGTACAATTATAAGAGGCGCCCTTTCAGGATCGAAATCGAGTATGGAGGGACTCCAGGTCCGCGCGGAGCTTTACTCCCCTGCGCGGTTCCCTTCCAAGGCGTATGAGCTCTATCGCACACGCGCGCTTGTGACAGAGGCGATTGCGGAGCAGTGCTGGTTACTGACGCTGGCGATCACCAAGCTCCATGAGCTTGTCGGAAGCGAGTGCGACGACCATCAAGTGCCGCTCGTCGGCATAATTGGCGGCGGTCATATGGGCTGCGCGATCGCGATGGCTCTGCTCAAGAATCAGTACCCTGCGAAACGCATCCAGCTCTCCACGCGGCAGCCGGACCGGATCCCGAAATGCGACTCGCTCGCGACGCCCAGCGACCAGACGCTGTTCGACTCGATAGATCGCTTCTGCGACAACGCGCGGCTCAGCAAAGAATCGGACGTGTTGATCTTGTGCGTGCCGCCGTCGCAGCTCAAGAGCGTCGCGATCCAGATCAAGCACGCACTCGGCGTTGCACAGTCCCCCTGTGTTGTTCTCAGCATCCTCTGCGGCACCGCTGCTGAGACCATCCAGAAGGCCTGCGGCTCGCGGCTCGTGTTGCGCACCCAGATCCACGTGCACGAGCTCAGCCAATTGGTCTCTGGCGTGGACCACGGAGATGACGGCGTAGACGAGAATCCATCATCCAATAATGAGCTACTTTCGCTCCAGGCTGTTTCCATGGCGGCAGCTCATCTCGTTGGAAACGGTGAGTACTGTACCTACGAGACATTTGAGCACCGACCGTTTCTTGAACCCATCTCGAACACAAGGCTTCTGATCCTTACTTATGGCGCGCTGTTGGATTTAGAGGTGCAACCACTGATGAGTCCGCTGGGCGCCGTCCTCATCGAACTGGCGCACCGACTTGACCGATCTACCTCTCCATTCCACGCGCCAGAAACCGTCATCCGAATGGTGCTGTGTGGACACGATGAGGCGACGGCGCCTTTCCGGCCAATGATTGACGATACCATCAGCGCGACCCTTCCAGTTGCAAGTGAAGATACCAACTCACCAGTCAATCTGGCAGAGCCCGAAGAGATGCGGATCGCGACGCCAACTTGTTGGCGCCCAGCCTGGACGCCAAAACTCGAGCAACTTCAACTCCAGTTCCGACGAGCTGCAGAAGATGCACTGCATTAACCCATTGTTTCGACGACCTCATGGTGCACCTTATGCTGGACTTTGCCGCTGTCATGTAGCCATTTTTCACTCTGCCATCCGCTCTCTCACCTCACCTCTCACCTCATTGATGTTGAGGCGCACCAACGAGTTGGATTGTTGTCACATCGTGGCTGCGACCGTTTCATTCGTGCCGGCTCTCACGATTGAATCGCTGGTCAAAAAGCCCACTTGGTCCACAACAACACAACAACAGAAGCCCACTCCACCTTTTTCTTTTTTCCTCGAGCGTTTCAACCATTATGAACTCCGCAACAGTCAACAAACCAAACGAAGAGAGAAAACGCCAAATAGATCAGATGGCACCTTGTTTCCACCAATCATGTCGTGTATATATTTGTTTTCAACCAATACGCGACTGTCTCAACCATCTCTGCTGAACTTCTGGAAAATACTAATTGCTTTCACAGGCAAAGATTGATTGTTCACAGCCGTGTTCCTGTGGCTCCACAGTGTTCAGGTAAACAGAACTAGGCTAGCTCCCTCAAGTGCCTCTCCATCTGTGTGACAAGCAACTGATAGGGCGTCTTCTCTATGAAGATGCATCGACCCAGAAAACAGAAGAAATTCTCAGGTCTCGCCAAGCCCCAAGCCGTAGAAAGAAATCCTCCGCTCCTGCTCGCCCTCCGCGCAGCCTCCTCCTCCGCATGGCCAATTTGAACTGCACCCTTGCTCGTACTCGTCAATCGATCGTCTTCGGCCATCACCAGCTGCGCGCACATCTCTTTGAACGGCAGAGGCTAATTTGCCGCCCAACCAGGTGTGAGTCCCGTACCGTGTACTGACTCCTCCCCAAGTTCCAGAGTCGACTCAGACAGTGCAGTGATTGGCAGTCGGCGGACCTCCCCATCTCTACCACCTCCCTCTCTTCCTCTTTCCTCCTCAGCATTCTCTCGCCGTGTAAGTAGCAGCAGCTCCGCTCAGTCGGCAATTTCTCCTCCTCCTCCCCCGCCTTCGTCTTCTCTGCTCGCAGCGAGGCGCCATCGGCAGCGCGCTCCCCGGCAGAGACCTCACCTTCTCTCCCCTCCGGCACAGAATGAACAACACCTCCGCTGTCATGACGGACACGCTCCCGCTCCCGCCCGCGGCCGCCGCCGCTGCTACCCCCAGCGCCTCGAACTCGGCGCGCTTTGCTCGCCGTATGCGCGTGGTCACGGAGCCCAAACTCAGCAACAAGATGCACCGCACACGCACGCTCAGCGAGCTCATCCTGCTCTCGCCGCGGTCATCGCCGCGCATCGCGCCGCGCAACAAGCGCCTCGACATGGACATCGAGGTCAGCGTGACGTTCGCCGAGCAGGGCGAAGGCATGGTGGACCTGTTTGGCTTTCGCCGCCAGGCGAGCCACGGTTCGGGCCGCTTCTCCTTCTTCAGTGACGACAGCGCCTCAGACGAGACGGCGCCGACCGTCGACGTGATTGTAGAAGAAGACGAAGTGGACGAAGACAACCAGCTCGACGAAACCAACGCCACTTTGGACCAAGACACCGTCATGGAAGAAGCCGAGACCATGGCCTCGAACGACCAGGACGCCATGCTTGTGGACGTGCCGCCCGAGGAAGAGCCCGAGCCGGCGCAGGCCGAGCCCGAACGCTCGGTTGGTGACGTCATCGACATGCTGTTTGAGATCCACTCGGCGCTCAAGACCAAGCACCTCGGCCAGCGCACGGCCGCGTCGGCGCTTGCGGCCTCGAACCTCGTGAGCAAGCTCTCGTACCCGGCCCCAGAGCCCATTCCGCGCGACGAGCAGCTCGAGACGCTGGAGAACACGCGCAAGATGCTCGAGTGCGCGATCTGCCAGGAAGTGTTCACAGGCGCCACTGAGGCCACGTGCTGCGGCCAGATCTTCTGCAAGGACTGCATCGAGCGCTGGGTGAGCGAGCGCGGCTCGTGCCCCATGTGCCGCGAGAACATTGGCTTCTCGCTGCTGGTGTCGTCGCGCCACGCGCAGCGCATGGCCAACGAGATGAAGGTGAGCTGCCCACACTGCTCGGAGACCATGAAGAAGGCCATATTGGGCGACCACATCACTGTGTGCGACATGGCACCGGTCGAGCCGCCGCCGCCTGCCGACGTGGCGCTGCGCAGCCTGCTGCTGTCGACCGCGCGCCTCAACACGGCGTTCCTGCGCAGCTTCGTGTCGGCGCCTTCGCCGTTGCAGGCGCTGATGACGCAGTGCTACATCCGCACGCGCGGCGGAGGCAACTACGAGCTGTATACACAGGACACGGACACGCTGCTGCTCACGGCCGTGCGCCGCCGCCAGTACGATATGTCGATTAGCTTCCAGATCTACCTCGCCAACAACCTGGAAGGCTCGAGCCCCATCAACACCAACAGCCAGGCCATCCAGGTCGCGCGCCTCGAGAAGAATTACATGGGCTCTCAGTACACAATGTTCGACACGACCGGTGAGCAGCCAGTCGAGCTGGGCGCCGTCCAATACGCCGCCACGTTTGGCAAGAGTCCGCGTCAGATGCGCGTCGCGCTGCCGCTCGTCCAGGAGCTGCCCGAGGTGAACTCGGCGACCGCCGGCGCCCCTTCATGGGAGATCCAGCCCTGGAATGCCCAGAACAAGGAAGACACGATGCTGGCCCAGGTGGACGCGCCAGACTCGTCCCGATCCATTGCGCTTATCAACAAGCCGCCGGTCTGGATCGAGTCGCTGGAGGCGTACTGCCTGGACTTTGGCGGCCGCGTCGCGGCCGCCTCGGTCAAGAACTTCCTGCTCTCGCACCCGGACGACATGGACAAGACGCTCATGCTCTTTGGCCGCACGCAGGACCGACAGGTGTACTCGATGGACTACGCCCACCCGTTCTCGCCTGTGCAGGCGTTTGCGATCGCGCTGAGCAGCATGGACTCGCACCTCGTGACGTTCGACTAGAAGCCCGTCCCCCTCCCTTGCAAACCCCTTCGAGTATGTATGAAAAATTTTCCCTCCCCAAGACCACCCACCACCACCACTACGACCTTCACCACTACCCAGGCGCGGCCGTGGGCATAGAGCTTCGTGTTCCTTTAGTAATGTACAATACAGTGACAGACGCCTTTTGATCACCCGCTGCCCCTATCCTATCGGCATCTTCGCCACATCTTCACAGAGCAGCTCGCCTGACGTTGACGGGAATAAGATATTCCAAGCCCGGACGAAGATCGTGAGGATCGAATGCTGGTATCCGCCTGCCGTGGCCCAGCTTGGGCGACTTGGTCCAAGCAGTCAGTGATCATTGAGGGAGCAAAATCCTCCTTCAAAGGAAAAGATCGCAGAGTGAGGACGACCCCTCGCTTTTTCGTGCGACATCTACATTGTCGTATGGAGGGTTCAGCGAGCTCCTTCGTCCATTGGATCTTCGCCGCTGAAGGCTGCAATTGCGTCATTGGTCGTCAAAGCGCAGAGACCACAACTCTGCACATGTTCCATTCCACCAATCAGAAGCTTTGGAGCCAGCCGTGGATCCATGTGATTGGCTAGTTCTAGACGTTGAGGTCGCTGGCCCCATCTCCACGTCTGAACGGCTCGACACGCCAGACACAAGCGGCCTGCCTTCCACTATTGCATTCGGCAAGTTTCCTCAGCATCTGCAAGCGTCGATTTCGGTAGGCACCTGCTTCCTCTCTAGTATATCAGCTCTGTAGCGTTGCTAGGCGTTTGCTCGCATGTCGGGATCCACTGACGTACGACCAGCGAGGGGTGCCCATGCCGTTCTGTCTCCTCGCGGAGCGGGCGCGCTGCTGGCTGAGATCATACCCTTAGAACCTGATCCGGCTCGCACCGGCGGAGGGACTGCTGTTGTTTTGACCCACTCCCACTCTGTCTGCTAGCTTGCTCCGCTCCTTTCGACACCATGTTGACGACCACTTCGCTGTACCTGCTCATGTTCGCCACGCTGCTCGCGGTCGCGGTGTATGCCATCATCGTGAGCCGCAAGATGGAGGTGAACAGCGTGGCCAACTTTTTGTCGGCCAAGAACTCGCAGACCTCACTGCGCCTCGCGTGGTGCTTCTTCTCTGCCGGCATGGGCTCCTGGACGCTGTTCTCGTTCCCGGAGATTGGCGTGCTGGCCGGCTCGTGGGGCATCATCGGCTACACGCTGTCGGGTGTTTGCGGCCTCCTCCTTATGGGGGTACGATCGCTGTGCACCATGATGTATACGCGTGGACTTCGGTTCTGATTGGTGGAACTCTGTAGATTGTTGGCCCGTACTCGCGCCAAGTGCTCGGCGACGGCGTCACGTTCAGCGACTTCATTTACGTTGTATGTGACGGTCATGTGCACTCGATTACAATGTGTCGTAGATGTACTGACAGGTCGTGGTTTGAATGGTGGATACAGCGCTTTGGCCGTGTGATGCAGACCTACGTGTCGCTCATCGCTGTCTTTTACCAGTTCATCTCGCTCGCGTCCGAGTTCACGTGTGTGGGCGACCTCGCGCTCGTTCTTGCGCCGAGCGCGAAGCCGTGGGTGCCCATTGTCGCGGTCGCGGTGATCACCAACATCTACCTCGTCATCGGCGGCCTGCGCGCGAGTCTGGCGACCGACGTGTGGCAGGGCATCGGCGTGGTGTCGCTGCTGTTGATCGTCTGCGTCGCCATGTTCGTCCACGTGGACGTGCCGGACGGAGCGTGGGAGGCGACCAACGTGGCGGCGTTCACCACCACGGGCTTTGAGACGCTGGTGACGCTGGTGATCGCGGTCGGCTCGTCCAACTTGTTCTTCACGGGCTACTGGCAGCGCGTGTTCTCGGCCAACGACGACAAGACGCTGTACAAGGCCGTTGCGCTGGCGTGCATGATCGTAATTCCGTTCACGGTGCTGCTCGCGCTCTCGGGCATGGTCTCGTTCTTGGCGTACCCAGACGAGCTCTACTTCTTCTCGATCCTGATCCACATGGGCACCTTTTGGCAGGTGCTGGTGGCGGTGGTGGTTGCGTCGCTCGCCAGCTCGGTGAGCGACTCGATCCAGATTGGTATCGCCGCGGAGCTCGTGACTAACTTTCCGTCGCTCTCGATCACCCACGCGCGAGCGATCTGTGGTACGTCTACTTCTATCATCTGCGACTAGCTACAGAACATCGAGCTGATGTGGGATCTTTGTGTCTACTGCAGTCGTGCTCAACATCCCGGCGATCGCGATCGCGCTCAAGCACTACAACATCCTCAAGCTCTTCCTGATCGCCGACTTGCTCTGCACGGCGACCGTAGGCCCGATGCTGCTCGCGGCGTGGAAGCGTGCGCACTACCTTGGCGCGATCGCTGGCTGCGTGGCTGGTCTGCTCACGATCTTTGTCCACGGCGCGATCGTCAAGGGCACGTTTGTCGGTGGCTTCGAGTGGTTCGTGCTGCCCGAGGGTCTGTACTCGTACAATAGCATGATAACGTTCATCTTGGCGCTCGTGATCCCGACGGCCACCACAGTTGTCGTGTCGCTTGCGCTGCCGACGCAGAAGGAGAGCTTGCGCAGCAAGTACATGCCTGCGGCGACGCCAATCAACTACGTCTAAGCGTACCCCCGCCGAATCGACTGGGCTATGCAGCGCTCTGCCACTTTGTTGTGTACGTCGATGGAGTTGATGCTAGGGGTGCTGCAAGTTGCGGTTGAAGTTCGCTGTCATGGACAGAGTGAACGAGAAGAAGAGGAAGATCCCGTCAATACATTTTGCTTTCTGAATTGAACTTAGCTGCTGGTCGGCGTACAATTCGTGAAACTCGCCGCTTTGACTGTTGCTTCTTGTACTATGTTTACAGCTCATGGGTTCGTCGATAGAGGCGATGTTGGTGTTGGCGATAGATCGAGAAAAGATCCGACTGCTTGCGATTGCATGACAGTGATTTCATGCATATCAGTACATTGAACAGAAAACCTCTAATAAACGATGTAGCATGTCACCCATTCACCAGCTGTGACGATTTCCCACTACATAGTTGTTCTGTGACCTCTTAAACCCGATAAATGGGTTTCGTGAGCTGCTCATTTTACGTGCGTGTGTCGCAGACGCGTGTCAACGACATGTACTGAGAGAGCGCGCATGAGGTGCTTCTACTGTTCCCTCTATGTGCACTCCCAGAGAGAGAGAGAGAGTGACGAGAGCGAGAGCATGCCAGCCATCACGTCTAATCATTGACAATTAGTATCCGACAACCACTGCTGAATCGCAATGGTGGCTGCCACGGCGCTCTACGCCGCCATGCTCTCGACGCTCGTGGGCGTCATGGGCTTTGCGCTCGTCGTGAGCCGCAAGATGGAGATCGACTCGCGCGCCAACTTCCTCTCGGCCAAGAACTCGCAGACCGCCATGCGGCTCGCGTGGTGTCTCTTCTCCGCGGGCACCGGAAGCTGGACGCTCTTCTCGTTCCCGGAGATCGGCGTGCTTGCCGGCTCGTGGGGCGTCATCGGCTACACGCTGTCCAGTCTGCTGGGACTCGTGGTGCTCAACCTGGCCGGTCCGTACTGCCGCGCGATGCTGGGCGAAGGGCTCACGTTCGCCGACTTTATCCACCGCCGCTTTGGCCGCGCCATGCAGGTCTACGTGGCGTGCGTTGCCATCTTCTTCCAGTTCATCTCGCTCGCGTCCGAGCTCACGTGCGTCGGCGACCTCGCACAGCTACTCGCGCCGACCGCGCGGCCCGAGATCCCGATCGTCGCGGTCGCGGTCGTGACCAACGTCTACCTGCTCACGGGCGGCTTGCGCGCGAGCTTGGCCACGAATGTGGTGCAAGGCGTGGTCGTGGTGACGCTCGTGGTGGTCGTGTGCTCGGCCATTTTCATTCACGTGAGCGTGCCCGACGGCGCATGGACCGAGACCCAGATCGCCGCGTTCACGTCCTCGGGCTTTGAAGTGCTGGTCACGCTGTGCATCGCGATCACGGCGTCGAACCTCTTCCAGACGGGCTACTGGCAGCGCGTGTTCGCGGCCAACGACGACAAGGCGCTCAAGCTCGCGTGCTGGTACGCGGCGGGCATTCTCATACCGTTCACGCTGTTCCTCGCATTTGCCGGCATGGTCTCGTTCCTGTCGTACCCCGAAGGCGTGTATCTCTTCTCGGTCCTCGTCGACATGGGCACGTTCTGGCAGGTGCTCGTGGCCATGGCGATCGCGTCGCTCGCCAGCGCCGTGAGCACCTCGCTCCAGATCGGCATCGTCGCCGAGCTCGTCACCAACTTCCCGATCATCACCCTGTTTTACGCGCGCGTTATTTGCTGTATGTCTCCGCCTCATCACTTAGCTGTTGTGACGTTTGGACTGACAACTACTGTATGCTATGCTACTCTAGTGGCGCTGACCGTGCCCGCGATCGCCATCGCGCTCAAGCACTACAACATCCTGGACCTGTTCCTCATCGCGGACCTGCTCTGCACCGCGACCGTCGGCCCCATGCTGCTCGCGGTCTGGCCGCGCGCGCACTATAAAGGCGCCGTCGCGGGCTGCGGCGCGGGGCTCGTGGCCATTTTCCTATGCGGCTGCAGCGTGCAGCGCTCGTTTGTTGGCGGCTTTGAGTGGTTTCTGCTGCCCGAAGGACTCTACTCGACCAACAGCATGATCACGTTCGTGCTCGCGCTGTTCGTGCCGGTCATCGTGACCATCACGGTGTCGCTGTCACTGCCCCAGCAAGAGCTGCCGCACATGCCCTCGCTCGTGCCGACCGTGGAGAGCAACCTCGAGGACGACGTAGTGGTGTCACCCGAGCCCGAGCCAGTCAACATGCCGGGCACGCCGTCTTCGCTGCCCAACTCGAGCGTGGTCCGAGCGTACGCGCCCATGGAGACGCCACCGCTGCCACCGCCGTCGGCCTACGCACCGCGAGTGCCACTGCTGCCTTCGTTGACAGTATCCACCGCCGAAGACCAAGCGTAAGTACAATACATTATACAGAGCGTGAATGAACGCCATGTGAGCATGTTGATGTTGTTCGCTGCGTCGCGTTTGTATTATCGTGCTTTTCGCTGGGTGTGGGTCTTGAGCTGAGTTTGCTCACAGCCGAAGCGAGCGATCCTGGAAGGTTGCGTCCCAACCGAGCCACTCCTTCAATCCAGGCAGCGTCTTCTCTAGCGCTGACACCAAAAAGGTGCCGAAGTCCTCTCGCTTGGTGTTGTGGTCGTCCATGCTCGAACTCTTGCTCTTCGGGGCCATGGGGCGAGCACCAACGTTGGATTCAGTCGCAACAGTGGGCTTTGTGATGGTGACTGTGGAAGTCGTTTCTGTGTGTGTTGTTCTGCAGGCTTGGGTGGACTCGTGGTGTCGTTGGCGTAAATCGATGAATGGCTAAAGCAACTGGTAGGGAGCAGACAACGAGGCAAACTGATTGGAGATTTCACTTCAAGGCAAAGTTGCCCTGTGATGCAGCCATGCGGAAGCCATCCCCCATCCGGCCATGCAAATCGCGCCAAATGGGCGGCTGGCTCACTCGAGTCGACAGTGTGAGAACTTCGCTGGAAATCGTATCATTGGAGATATGCTTCCCAGCGATGGATTCGATCAATCCAGCACTGTCCCACAAAAATGAGGAGATGGCGGATATTTCACATTGTCAGTAAACGATGGCACCACTAGATTAATCCTATCTCATCCGAGATGTCTTAGGCGTGCTGGACAGAAAAAGTGGAGAGACAAGCAGCGGTTGCTATGTGCGAACCAATAGAGTTTTGCTTCGATTTGTCACCCATCCAGCTCTCTCTCTCTACTGCGGCGCAGCGTAGCCCTCGAGCGACACTGGGCGTGAGGCATCACACGGCACGAATGCCGAACTCTTGGAGGGCTTGGCGCAGTCCTGCGGCACGAACGGGCCGGTGGCGTTGCGCGACTCCGGCTTGCTGAAGCACGAGCGGATGGCCGAGAATGCGTTGGTGTTGGCCACGTTGGCGCACAGCACCTGGACCGACTTGGGGTACAGCGCTTGGATCGCGTCCACCGTGGTCACAGCATCGGCGCTCGCGGCCCAGGCATTGATCTGCTGCGTGGCCGTCTCGTGGACCGCGGCCGAGCCGAGCGTGGCCTGGAAGTAGTTGACCGCCGCCTTCTCCCAGTCGTCGCCAAAGGCGTTGTAGCAGATGCCGTGCTTCTGGAACTCATGGTTGTAGATCTCGCAGAGCGTGTCGTATGTGGTGCGCTGCGTCGGGTCGACCCACTTGTCGGCCATCTCGGCGAGCAGCGTCGGCTGGTTGTTGGCGAAATCCGCCGCGTGATACGGGTGGTTTGAGATCGAGTCCGAGACGTTGCAGCAGCCAGCGTAGCCGTCGTTGTAGTTGGGCCACAGTCCATGGATCGTGAGCTCGCTCTTGACCACCTCGGGCTGGCACGCGATACCGTTCGGGTACGGGTTGACGTTCTGGTGCGAGATGGTCGAGTCCACGCCGCGCAGTAGGTCGCGGCAGAACTGTGGTACGAAAATCTCCTCCAGAAGCAGGTAGTCAAAGTCTCCAGGGCGCTGCTTCTTGACCAGACAGGCCGGGTCGCTGGTGAGGCACGTCGGCTTGGCCTTCGAGTTGACGCAGATGTCGACGCACTGCTGCTGGGGTGGCGTCGGCACCCAGCCGCCGATGTAGTCGATTGCGAAGACTGGCTGAGCAACCGCGGCGACCGCGGCGGCGGCGAGGGCGAAGTTGGAAAGCATCGTTGGGTGGGGTTGGAGGGATGCGGAGGGAGGTAGTCCTGCTTGAGTGGGCGGGACTTGGCAAAATGCGGAATGAGCTTTTATCTGAAAGATGCGCTTCCGTCTCGGAGCCCACGCGCCGTTCCCGTGTGGGTGGATACAGTCGGACTGGACCTCTGTCTGATAGCCTATCAGGTCCTATCAGATAGGAGCCCCCCCTGCACCCGTCACGACCCGACGCGAAGAGGTCCAAAAGATCGAGAGGTCGACCAAACCGTCAACTACTGACGTGTCGTAATGCGTGACTGACAGACTTATAGGGTCGAGACGTCAATAACGTCTCGGTTCTGTCGCAGAGGCGGCCCATATGGCGTGTGGAAGATCGCTGACTTGAGTGACTCACATGTGAGATGGACAGGCCAGGACTTCATCTCCTGTCACGATTCGATACTGTTGGATCAGTTGAAGAGTTTTGCGGTGCACTTGACGTGTTCCCCACGATTACGACCCAGCGGGTTCTCCGCAATGACAGTCTATCCATTCTTACACATTTTCAGACGGAGTGGGACAACCACAAGGGAATCGTACCCATGCATCCAGGGATACAGTATCGATCTGCCATTCCACGTGCTAACGCCGGCTTTTTGGGTGGAACCTTGATAGCGTACAGTACACCCAGCCCACACGGTGCGCCTTGCTCGTCAGTGAGAGAAGACACCCGAATCACCACCTCTATTTCAATCGAGAAAGGAGAAAGAAGCAGGCCACCGGATGGGGCAGGTTGCAGTGTTTGCCTTCATTCAGGTTGTGTGTGCACGATACAGTACCAGTTCGAACATGGCTCGGCTCTGGTGAGAACAGGCTGAGAGCGCGTGAGAGCGCCACACATGATGGATGCACCTCCGTCAGTCACAGTTGGTCGCGCTCTCTGCATGGACACGGTCACCATGAGCACACCCTATCCAACAGTGTAGGACGCCATTTTTCATGCAATTTGTTTCATGTATTTGCTTTTTTATTATTGTCAACAAGTTGGTCGCAATGCGGCCAACTGCGTTTCAACTACAGTAGTGAGCACGTCCCGTCCAGTCGTGGCATGGGAAGGCTTCGCTTCCAACCCGATTCTTACGCAAACGCAACCTGCGGCGCCGGCGCCTGGTACGCGCTGAGCGTGAGGGGCTGCGTCTCGTCGCACGGCACAAAGATCGCGCCGCTGGTCGGGTCGGCGCAGTCCTTGGGCGCGAGCTTGGGGTTCGCCGACGCCTTGTCGGGCTTGGCAAAGCACGAGCGAATGGCGGAAAACTTGGTCGGGCCGTCCTTGGTCGAGCAGAGTACCTGGATCTTGTTGGGGTACAGCTTTTTGATCTCGGCAACGGTCGTGGTCATTGTCGTGGTGGCCCAGTGGTTGATCTTGGCCGTGGCGGCGTTGTGGCGGCGGGCTGCGTGGAGCGTGGCCTTGAAGTAGTTGGCCGCGCTCTTCTCCCAGTCGTCACCAAACGCGTTGTAGCACACGCCGTGCTTCTGGAACTCGTGGTTGTAAATCTCGCAGAGCGTGTCGTAGCTGTTGATCTGCGTCGGGTCGACCCACTTGCAGTCCATCTCCTTGAGCAGATCCGGGTATTTCTCGGCGAAGGTCGCGGCGTTAAAGGGCTTGTTGCCGATGCTCTCGGTTGCGTTACAGCAGCCAGCGTAGCCCGTATCGTAGTTGGGCCAGAGCCCGTGGATCGTGAGCTCGCTCTTGACCACCGCAGGCTTGCACGTGATGCCGTCGGGGTACGGGTTGACGTTCTGGTGCGAGACAGTCGAGTCGACGCCCTTGAGCAGGTCGCGACAGAACTGTGGCACGAAAATCTGCTCCAGTAGCAGATAGTCAAAGTCGCCGGCGCGCTGCAACTTGGCCTGACAGGCAGGGTCTTTGGTCGGGCAGAACGGCGCCGGAGAGGCGCCGACGCAGATGTCGACGCACTGCTCCTTGGGCGGCGTTGGCAGCCAGCCGCCGACGTAGTCGATGGCGGTCGTTGGCTGGGCGACGGCGGCGAGTGCGACCGCGGCGGCGAGGGCGGAGGAGTTGAGCATTGTTGGGGAGGCTGTTGTTGGAGGAGAACGGATCTTTCGAACTAGCAGTCGGTGGGGCCACCGCAGCCAGCACTAGATCGAGGGCCATGACCAGTCTGGTGGAAGAGGCGTTTCCGTGCCCCAGGTGCGACTCGTCAGAAGACTGGCCGTCCTGTACGTGGTACAGTACCTTTGATTCGTCAGAGGGTCGCGACCATTCAAGGCACGGTTTCGACCTCGGAAGTCCAGCACAGATCGTGAAGGTGGTGCGGTTTTCCGGATGCGGAAGACGGCGACGACGAGTAATACAACTAAACATAGGAAGGAGCATATCCGATGTGACGCGTGAACATACGCGCAAACGAATCACTGTTGCGCTTGGCATCGTATCCGAGGAAAACAAAGAAGAGAATAAAAGGCTATTTATTTACAGTTCGCTCAGTCTGGGCTTTACTCCCAAGCTACTTCAATTTGTGACACCCGCCTCACCATGCCCACAAAACGCATGGCCGGAATACTGCTTACTCACGCTCTTATTCCGAGTCAAGTTCATGAGCACGAGGAGCCGTTCGAGTGGGCGCTGTGTCCTAAAGACCCGAAATAGAATGAATCCCAAGTGAGGTTGACCAAAGTGTGTCCCGCCTCTCCGTAAACAATACTATCTAGTAGTTGGCCGGGGCGACGTACGCCGGGAGTGTGATCGGCAGGGTCGCATCGCACGGAATGAACGCCGTGCTCTTGCTGGGCTCGGCGCAGTCGATCTGCTTGAACGGCGCCGTGGCGTTCGAGATCTGCGGCTTCTCCCAGCACGAGCGGATGGCCGAGAACTGGTTCGAGCCTTCCACGTTGGAGCAGAAGACCTGCACCTTCTTGGCGTAGAGCGCCTTGACGGCCGCCACGGTTGTGGACTTGGAGGTGGCCGCCACCTGGTTGATCTTGTATGTGGCCGAGTCGAGCTTGGCCGCGACATTGAGCGATGCCGTAAAGTAGTTGACCGCCGCCTTCTCCCAATTGTCGCCAAACGCGTTGTAGCAGATGCCGTGCTTCTGGAACTCATGGTTGAAGATCTCGCAGAGCGTGTCGTACGTGGTGCGCTGCGTCGGATCAACCCACTTGGCTGCCATCTTCTTGAGCAGCGTCGGCTGGTTCTTGGCGAACGTGGCGGCGTTGAACGGCTTGTTGATGATCGTGTCGGTCACGTTGCAGCAGCCGGCGAAGCCGTCGTTGTAGTTTGGCCACAGTCCGTGGATCGTGAGCTCGCTCTTGACCACCTCGGGCTTGCACGACACACCTGCTGGCGCCGGGTTGACGTTCTGGTGCGAGATGGTCGAGTCCACGCCCTTGAGTAGGTCGCGGCAGAACTGCGGCACGAACAGCTGCTCCAGCACCATCCAGTCGTAATCACCGGGGCGCTGCTTCTTGGCCAGGCAAGCCGGGTCGCTCGTGAGGCAGGTCGGCGCGGCCTTGGAGTTGACGCAGATGTCAACGCACTGCTGCTTTGGCGGCGCTGGCAGCCAGCCGCCGAGGTAGTCGGTGGCGGCGGCCGGCTGGGCGACGGCGGCGAGCGCGATGGCGGCGGTGTAGACGACAGCGGGGAACATCTTGTGAGTGACTGTGGAGTATTCAGGATGAGGTGAATTCGAGAATGAAACATATCCGAGGACAATGATACTCTACTGGTAGCGTTAGACGTTTTTGCCGGCGCGGTGCAAGGGCTCCCCCAGGGAGTCCTTGAGACTGTTCCACCATGTCCCTCCTCACGCAGAATCTATGTACACAAAGGTGTTAGAGGGAACGTTGAACTTGCAGCCATCGAGAGCTCCTGCTGTTTGGGAACTGGGCTGACCGATTGGTCAAAGGCCGCATTTGCGCAGAGCCACCTGTCATTACTGCGCCATCAGTTGGGCACCAGATGGAATATGCTGAGACGTCTTCGCATTCAACAACTGGACGACACCAGAAAAAGAAAGCATCTCAGTGGTGATGACCAACGGCGCCGGCACCAAGGGAGGATCGTCAACAATTTGACCCGTCAATTGATGCTTGGAACGCAGTTTATCGCGACGGTCTCGAATACACGTATCTGACCGCCAGTCGCGATTCTTATAGTGATCGGGGCTTTGGTTCCAAAGCAAAAGTGTTGGTTTGATCTCTCTGGAGGATCTGTCTGACCACAAAAAGAGAGCGCTGCAGCAGCAGGTACTAACTAGTACAACTGGACCCTGAGCGATTGACGCCGCTTTGGCACGGTACCTCGTCATTCCACTCGCACTTGATGGGCACACCTAGCGTCGCATGCTCCCATTATCGACAGAATTAAGTTAAACGTGACATGCTGGTTCAAAATGGCGCTGGATGGCTTGCGCTCGCTGGCGTGTAGCTGTAACTATAGCCTTTGGCTCGGAGATCCAATTGGGTCGAGGCCGAGCGTCTTGGTGCGGATATATGGGTCGTTGATGCTGCATCGGTGGGTACGGCGCACGTGGAGCTGGCCAGAGAGTCTGAGCCCATTGCTGCTGGTTTATCTGTTGTCGTGGCGGATAAACGTTTGCTCTGGACTGTACAGCTGGAGCTGCCGCTGGTGCTGCTGCCGATCCAAGATGTGCTCGTTGTTGCCGTCGTCGCCCAAGACACCACGAGCACTTGGTCTGCGGTCAGCTGGCTTGCGAAACCACCACGAGAGGAACAGCACCACCACGCCGCTGGCTCCCACGAGAGCGATGTAGAGTTCGTCGTGCTTGCCAATGTCGCTGTGGTCAATGTTCGTGGGCGGATCTCGACCGGGCGATTTGAATGGCACATAGTCGTATGGGTCGAGACTGATGGACATGAACGCCTTCGACAAGTCCTCCCGAGAGACTGTGAAATTGACTGAGACAGGCGCCACTGCAAACGTCGATGCAGCAGGGCGTGCGAGTGGCGATCCTGCTTGAAGCTTGGCGTCCACCAAGTCATTCACGTACCACTTGCCCGTGAGCGGATTCGCGCTCTTGGTCAGAAATCGACCCAATAGCTGGAACAGCCACGTGGACGGCACTTGATTGGCTTCGATGGCCGCGACCGAGTCGGTCTGGACGAGGATCGCGGTCTGATTGCTACTGGCGCCGCTGGTGAACGCCGAGTACAACTGCTCGGATACTTCAAACGAGCCCACGCTGCTGAGTCGACTCGCCAGGATCAGAACATCGGCGGTCGTCGAGCCAACGAGCCCTGTGGAAGCGTTCACTTGGGCCCATTGGACGCTGTCTGGTGGTGGATAAGTGAGCACACGGGTCGAGTTGATCTCGGGTGTGCGCTTGTAGACGGCTCGACACGACGTGGTGTTGCTCGCTGTGTAGACACAGTAGGACGGCAGTTGCGACAACATGCTGCCAGCTCCGACCAGCGAAGTTTCGAACGCCTTGGCCAGTTGATCACGCTCCAGCGCTGCCGCTGGCCAAAACTCCGAGTACGTCACGACTCGGTCAACGAGCGCGGCCAAGGAAGAGGCGCGCGGGTCGACAGTATGATCGTAAATTGCCAGCAACGTCTGAAGCACCTCGACATCGACCGCGTTGCAGCGGTGGATGCGGTACAGTACCGCCGGCACGAACTTGATTGCGTTGCTTTGCACGCGATACCGCGCAAAGAACCGCCGCACGCCGTGCGACGGCTTGAGGTCGACAGCGTCACCGTAGGACGCGTTCTTTAGCACCTCCACACAGTGCGATGCAGCCTCTGCTGCGTTGTCCACTACCTCGTACAAGCGCTCCAGCACGCTGGTCACCGTGGTGGAGAGGTTGGCAAACTTGGCGCGGCACATCGCGTCGGAATCACATCCAGAGAGAAAGCGAGTGGTCGCTGAGCCGTCGAGTGCGTCCTGGTTGGCGTGGAGCTGCATCGGATGAGGTGTATCGAAGATGTAGCCGGCGACCTTGGCGTCGGGATGCGTCGCCATGTAGCGCTGCACCACACGGGAGGCTCGGCCTACAGCCAGGATGTACAAGTTGGTGTTGGACTGGAGCTCGTGCGCTCGGACGAGATCGATTCCTATCGCGAGGTCGCTGGCGGCGTTGGTGAGCGAGAGCGTATTCAAGTGGGAAATGCCCGATTTGTCCCGAAGCCAGTCAAAGCACAATTGCGCGGTGTCGAGCGTCGAGCTGTCGATTGAAACGCGGGCTCCGTACTTGAGGACAAGCGCAGCACACGACGTGTACCGGTATTGTGTCGGGTCGAGGGAGGGAGGAGGATTCCACAACCGCATGTGGAGCGCGTAGACGTTGGCACTGGCCCCTCCATTTAGGTTCGCAACACGTTCCATGAGACTCGCAGCTGTGCAACAACATACATACACACATACCGGTGTATATAAAAACCCAGTTAACTAGTGTTGGCCTGCACACAAACAGCATCTAGTAATAAAGCAAACGGTACGTACTAGCTGCAGGGTCCGTCGTGTCGGAGACGATCCACACGATCGGAGCCGTGGCGTCGACGGTGGTTTGCCGACGCAGCAAGTCCAGTCCGAGGGTCTCTGTGCTGGCGCACGGCGACGCGGCGTGGCAGAACGGAACACGCAGCGCTGCGCAGTCGAAGCGGAACGGATCAACGGCGCCGCTGCGCGCGAACTTGCAGTTGGCCCATTTCATGGACGGCGGCGCCGGCGTGGGCAACACCAGCGGAAGTGCCGCGGCCACTGCCGCTGCCGCTGCGCTGTCGTTCGCTGTGATGCGGTCGCTGCTATCGCTGGCCGCACATAGCGCAGTGAGTAGTAGCAGCAGCAACCCCGCGGCGGCGGACGCGTACATTGCTGGGGAACGCGAAGGGAAGGGAAGGGAAGGGAAGGAAGAGGCCCAAAAATGAGCTCCTCATCAAAATACATGTACTGTTGACGCTGACTGGACCTCCCTCGCGAGAGTGACGAAGTGATGGGTATCTGCCACTTGCATTCACATGTCGCACATCGATGACAGGTACATCCCTGTCAACTGGCGCCGACTCCAATTGTGCTGAGGTGGTTCACTCGGTTCCACATTAAAACTTCCAACTGAAGAGGTGGCTGGATTGACTACTAGATACTGCACTAGTATAGAAGCTGTCCTACTCCGGTGAGTAAAGCAGCCAGGCTGCTCGGCCTCGGTTGAAACTCGATTGAGTTGAGCTGGTCGATGCGTTTTCTTTTTCATCTCCCTTTCTCTCTCTCTCAAAGCGCCGCGTTTGGCCGAACAGTAACGACGGGCGTGTAGCTGTAGATGGAGTCGTTCGCTGGCTGTGCAACCCAGTTCGTTTAAGGAGAGTCCGTCTGATGGGACTGTAGTGGTTGTAGATGACGTTGCAGCTGCGTGGGTCGATTCTGTGGAGCCTGTGGCAGTTGGTGCGCGTGAACTACTTGATACGGCTGCGGCTGTGATTGTGGCTGTGGCTGCTGCAATAGCGATGGCGATGGCGCCTGGAGCACGTCATGCGCGGCTTGATAGGGCTGGAGCTGAGGTCTTCTCCCCGGACGTTTCAGCCACGCGTCATTCGCCCGCGAACCACCATCTCAGAATAAATAGCACGACCGCTGCAGCCACGATCACATAGGCAATGGTCCACCTCTTGTCGGCGCAGCCATCACAAGGCGACGGCATAAACGGTTTCCTCACGTAGCGAGCACGCGTGCAGTTGAACGCCACTTCCGGCGTTGTATCCAGCACCTCATACACTTGCTTGAGCACGACGCTTGGCGTCGTGGTGATGTTGGCAAACTTGGTGCGACACATTGCGTCGGACTCACAGCCACTCAGGAAGCGATTGGTCGCGGCTCCGTCCAGCTCGTCTTGGTTGGATTGCAGCTTCATCGGATACGGCCTGTCGAAGATGAAGCCAGCGATTCCGCTGTTTGTCTCAGTGTCCAAGGTCTCCGTGGTCATCGCCATGTACCGTTGCACGACGCGCGAGGCCTTGCCCACCGCCATCATGTAGACGTTCGGGTTGGATTGGAGCCCCATTGTGCTTTGTGGAGTTGAAACCCCAAGTCCAGGTCGCTGGCGGCGTTCGCGAGTGAAAACAGATTGAGGTTGCCGACTGCAAAATTGTTCAATAGCCATGCGCGCCACTTGCGGGCCTCAGCCAGTGTGGAGCTGTCGATCAAGACGCGCGCGCCGTAGTCGTAGACGAGTGAAGAGCAGGGCGAATATTTGTAGTCGAGGTCCGTGGTGGGTTCCAGAGCCGCATGTGGAGCGCGTAGACGTTGATGGTCTTTCCTCCGTTTTGGGCGGCGATACGCTCCATCACATCGGCGACTACCACAACGAAATGGACCCTTTCTGTTTAGACGCGGCTGACAAAAAAGAAAACGCCTTGAGTGCATCCTGTACGTACTCGTACCGGTATCGCCAGTTTGGGCGACCACCCACACGGTCGGCGCCTTCGCGTCGGTGCTGGTTCGTCGCCGCAGCAGTGCGAGGTCGTGTGTACCTGTAAACTCGCACGGCGCCGTGTCGTGGCACAGAGGGACCTTAAGCGTCGTGCAGTCGAATTGGCTCGGCTTTGCGACGCTCGCGTCGAACGCACAGTCGCCCACCGCAGCTGCGGAGACTCGGCTGCTGGAGCGCTGCTGTTGTCGCTGGCGGTGCTGGTGGCAGCGAGAAGCAGCACAAACGCGACGAGAAAGAGGGAGACGACAGTAGAGGCGTAGTATTAGTGGTGCATTGGTCGGTGTGTTTGTTTGCTAGCAGGAAGAAAGTATCCAAAAATTAGCTCGTGGATTGTGGATTGATTTCAAGAGCTGCTCGATTTTTGTGCAAATCTCCCCCGATCGAATGACAGAGTGACGAGAAGCTGTCACACGCACACATTTCGAAGGGCTGCATGTCACAATCGACTAATTTCATGCAGCGTGAGCCTGCCTGAGTTCACTGTCCGACACCAACCTCTTCCAAACACATTTGATGCATAAAAGGTGCATTTTTCCTGTGGACAAGTGACATCGTCAGTCTACCAACAATCAACAGCTTGACACTCCAGTAGGCAGAATCACCTCGGTGAGTGGGCTCAACCCGCTCAGACCAGGTTTCAATCCCGCGACTAGTGAACTGGATTCGGCAGGAATTCACTCCTTTACAGCGCTCGTCTGCTGTTGATGGAGGCGCACAGTGAGTGTACGCGTACAGTACTCACTCAGTGGCTGAGCAATCCACTAAGCCTGGAATGCAATCGCTTGGTGTAGGGTTGAGGTTGTATCAGCTGAGAGCGGATTGTGATACTCGAGCGATTCCGCTCGCTCATTGGCCCGTGGTTCATAATGGTCGTCTCGAACGACTGGACAAGCTGCTCGCGCAATGGCATCTGCATAGGCCACAGCTTCGACTACGCGACCACTCGCTCGTGAAATGCGACAAACTGCGAGGCGGTATGGGTCACCAAGCCGTCGCCTGGAGCCGGAGGATTTATGAAGCATCTTTCCTACAGCCCAAATATCGTCATCATTGCAGCGACGCATGCGGTAGAGTCGTACAGCAATTGACTTCGCTTTCAGTGCACCACCCCCACCCACCCCCCCTCACACACACACATTCCTGCCAAGTGTCGACGGATGCCGTGGGACGGTTTGAGATCACGAAGCGAATGGTACGAAGCATTCTTCAGCATCATGACGCACGTGGACGCCGCGTTCGAATTTGAGTCCACGATTTCGTGCGTTTGCTGCTGGATGTCACTCATCGTTGTCGACACATTAGCATACTTGGCTCGGCACATCGAATCCGAGCCACACCCACCGAGGCAGCGCGCCATCGCGGCACCGTGGAGCTCGTCCGAATTGTCTTGGACCTTCATTGGATGCGGAGCGTCGAACAAGTAGCCTCGACTTCCAGTCGATGAACCTTGTGTAACCTGTAGACCTAATGTATCTATCGGAGTAGATTGCTCAAGGGGGGCGTGTTACCTCACTTCGCCAAGCGCGCTGCATTTCGGGAATCCCCATTTTATTCCTCGGCTCATCAAACTTCTACACTCCTGCAAAGCATGGCCCCTTCGTACTCTTACTAATTGCAACGACAACTCTCCATCACATGTGGCTGCACAGTTGACCGTGGGTTTACAACTCGAACTGGTCCAAACCCGTGGGTACGAACCCGTTTCCTGCCAGCGATCTTCAAGCGACGCGGACAGTCCGAACTAAAGTGGCTCTTCGCAGCAACTGCACACCATGGAGCTGCCAGCGCGCGTGGCGCCGACGCTTCCTGGCGCGCGCGTGTCGCGAGACGACGTGCGCAGCGCGCTGCACACGCACTTCCACTCGCAGGCGGCCAAGCAGCAGCAGCTGCGCGGCGCGACGGCGGTCTCGGGCGCGCGATCCGGCGCGGCGGCATCCTCATCAAGCGCGAGCAGCGGCCGCAAGCGCGTGTACGCGTTCATTCAGGTGCAGAAAAAGAAATTGTCGCTGGCGAGCAAGCGGCTGTTCGGTGGCTCAAGCGGTGGCAGCGGCGGCTCGCTGTCCAAGTCGTACATTCTCTGCGTCACGGTCCAGGACGGCGGCGCCGCGCAGCTCCACTATCTGCAGCTGCAGACCACGTTTGCGGTCGAAGTTCGCCAGTCGTGGGACGTTGGCAGGCTTCGCGTGATCGAGAACAACGGGCTTTCGACCGAGAAGAAGCGAGGCGCGTTCTCGCTGTTCTTCCAGGAAGAGGACTCGCCGTGGCAATGGCTCGTGGACGAGAGCGAGACGGCGCGGGCCATGGACGAGTTCGTGTGGAGTCTGTGCGCGCTCGCGATCGATCAGAAGAAGCAGGCCATGCCGCGGCTGGTGCGGTTCAACGTCGAGGAGCTGAACGAAGTGGCGATTCGGCACAACCTCCAGAAACGGTACGGCATCGACGTGGACCTGCTCGACCACATGACGGCCATGAAGAAGAAAGCTCTCAGTGGGGGCGAAGACGACGGTGACGAGCCGACGTCCAACCAAGCAAACGAGCCCGGCAAGACCAAGAAAGGCGCCAAAGCGGCCAAATCGGCGTCGCAGCAGCAGCAGCAACGGCTCACGGCGGCCGAAAACGAGGACGCGGCCGCGCTTCTTGCTGGCGTCAACTGGAACGAAGATCAGCTGATGGCCGTGGAGGAGAACCTCAAGAAGCAGCTGCGCGTGCTGGAAGACGAGAACATCACGTTCTTACTCTCGTTTGAAGGCGAAAGCAACCCAACCAGTCGCACCGCCAGCAGCAAATCCGGGGGCAAATCGACGGCGACGGCGACGACTTCGGTGGACCGAATCATAGTCGCCATCGAGGCGCTGCAGAAGCGGGTGGATCAAGTGCAGGCCTGGAGCAACGAGTCGGGGGAGCTGCTGGAGCACACGTCGCAAAACATGCTGCAGTTCGAGTCGCTCAACAACCAACTAGAAGTCCACTTCAAGAACAGCGTCGCGCTGCAGGAAACGCTCGCCAAGATGATGGCAGTCATCGAACTGCCGCGCGAGAATATGGCGGTGCTGCTCAAGCCGTTGACGATTTTCCCCGACGATACGGCTGCAAGTCGAACTACGTCGTCCTTTGAACGAGGCGTCAACCAGGCCGAGTCCGAGACGCCGCTGCCCGCCAACCAGCGGGATCTTCCCGAGCGGCTGCAGCTCACAATCGCGACGATCAAACGCGTGGACGACGCGGTCAAGTCGACGCAGGTTTTCCCAGCGAGCGAGATGACGGCGTTCCGATCCCGAGGCGATGAGTTGGCCAAGCTCGCCAAGACGTTGTGCGATAAACTCGCCGTTGCGTTCGATGCCTTCTTGCAGCGACGCTCCAAGCAGTGGGCATCCGTGTCGCGTCAGGCCGCCATGGCCGCTGCGGCCGGAGGAGGATCTCCAGCCAAGTCTCGTGTGTCCATGCCGATGGGTGGCTTCAATGTACGCGAAAACCGCGAAGTGTCGTCGTCGGTTCGTGGGCCCGAGTCTCGGATGAGTCGCTCAATCACTTCGTTTGCCAGCGAATCGGAAAGCGCCAGTCGTGAGATGGACTGGGCCTTCTCCAACGAGCAGTTCCACACCTCGCTGCTCCAGTACCAGCCCCTGTTTGAAGTCCTCCAGAGCTTGGACACGCGAGCACTCGCGACCATGCGGTCACTGTACGCGAAGCACGCCTCGAGTGTGTACAATCCTCATGTGCACACACTTTTCCGATGCCTCAAGGACAAACTGCCCAGACGCTCGTCGTCCAGGCACGGTCCGCACTTCTCCAAGCCACAGGCGCTCCAGTCGTGGAGTTTCCACTTGTCGGCGTCGTCTCTCGGCGATGAACTGCAGCTCGGAGCTGCGCCTCTGCTGCAGCAAGCGCTCGACCATCTCGTGCCGATCATCACGCGTGAGCAGCACTTTTTGTCGATGGTGTTCTTTCCCTCCGACTCGGATACCGGCGACAGCGCGCCTACTGACGACAGCAACAACGACGACCTCACGCTCATGATGGAAGGCGTCTTTGAGAAAATGCTCAAGCGAATGACCGAATTCGGCGAGGCGTCGGCCGCGCGAAACATCTTGGATGCGCTGTCGTTGGTCGTGCTGATCAATCCGCTGCTGCCAACGTATCAACAGCTGAGCGCGTATCTGTACAACATCATGGTGAGCTTTCAGCTTCAGATGAAGCGCCTTCTCGTCAAGTTCACCGAGGACCAAGAAAGCTGGATCCAGTCGCATTCCCACACCGATACCCGCATGGCCGGCGTGCTCAGCCCGATCCAGAAGACGCTCGTGATGGTGGGACGCCTCGCAGAATGCGTGTGCGGCAAGACGGATGATGCAACGCTTGGGATCATCTACAACCGCATGATCCCGACCACGCTGCAGTGGCTGGAGAAGATCTCCGAGGCCAAGCCGAAATACACGTCGCTAGTGCGGCTCGAAAACTACTTCTTCATCAGTGAGCGACTGGCGGCAATCAACCCGTCACGTGAATCCCCCCTCGGCCAGTATGCGGCGCAGGCGCAGCAGCGCTACAAAGACAACTTGCAGTTGTACATCGCGTACATCTGGGGATACGAATTCAAGCAGCTCGCGCCACTCTTCGACGGGATCACTGAGCTTCTCAAGACACTGCCGATACAGGAGATTGCCTTCCATTCTCCACGTCAAGACGTGCGCCGAGTGCTTGAAGCGCTGACCGCTGGGGTGCGAAATCTTGGGTTATTTTTTCTTTGGTGCTGACAATGCACTCACATTGTCGTCTCCCCCTGCATGGAATAGTTTGAGAAGTCAGTCAAGAGCATGCGCGACAGGATGAAAAAACACTTTCGCGAGAACGCGTCGAAGCTGCCGCTTGTCTGGGGCCATCTCGTCGACTTCGCACGCGAGCGCATGACCAGATACGAGAAAATCGCCGCCGACTGCTACCAACTGCGTCTCGAGCCATCGCCCCAGCGCGCCGTTGAGCTCCTCAATCGGTTCGCTTCCTTATCCACCTCCTCGACCGCGTCCATGAATGCGAAATCATCAACACACTCCTCGACAGGTTAGTTCAGACGTCATAGTGCAAGAGCGTGATTTCATGGAGGGAATGGATTCCGAGCGTGGCCGCGTCTACTGCTGCTGCTTGACTACATCATCATCCACGAGTTACGACTTTGGAGCATTTTCTCGACTTGGCGACAGCCACACAGCGACGGCGAGCGTGTGGACGGGCAGGTAGAGACAGCACAAATATGGCAATGCCAGCAAATTCGTGCCAACCGAGTAGCTCTGCGCGAAGTACGAGACGACAGCTACCGTGCCTATGAATTATTCGCTGAGTGTTAGACAATTTAGTTTGTACATCAATTACATGAAAGCCATCGTACCTTCCGAGTCCAATGCTGAAAGTGTGAAGTAAACCACAACTGGAGATGAGAGAACCAGCCACAGCGAGTATGCGAATTTCTTGATGGGACGATGCACCAGTGACGAGTACGGCTCGACGAGTGAGAAGAACGCCATGGGCAGCGCGCAGAACAGCGCCATCGGGTAGTTGAGGATCCCCATGACACAGTGCGCAAACCTAAAATCAAAGTCACAAAACGAGCGAATAAAAAATCAGCAATACTACACTTCGACAAGTCCCTCATTTTTGCCTCTGCTACGTACACGATGAGCGTGAGAAGCACACACTTGAGTGCATACCATCCACTAGAGTCCCCTACGAGCACGACCTGAGACGCGTCTGAGTGGGAGCTGGCCACCACGCGGCTGCTGGTGCCCGTATCAAAGAGCTGCAAAGTAGTCACCCAACCACGCGCATCGACATTGCCTCGAAGCGCACTCGTTCCACGAAGGAACGGAACAAGCACGAGCGCGATCGCCAACTGAGCCAATGCAGTGCCGACCACAAGAGAAAGGTATGTCGCTGTCGACCCACGAGCAAGCGTGCACAACGCGGCCAGCCCTAGCAGCTCGAGTACGAGTATGACAGCGACTGCAAACGCCACGCGCATTCCTGCTGTTCGGTTGGCAGTGACGATAAGGTGGAAGATGGCTGGCGAGACGGCGAGGGCGACCGCGTAGTAGTACTCGCCGATCGAGACAAAGTGGTGGTTGTTTGGTAGAACGTACAGGAAGAACGACTGATGAAGCTTCTCCTCCAGGTTGCTCAGCGAGCGGACGACGAGCTCGAGCGACCGGAGCACGCTCTTGATCGACTTTGCGCCTTGCCAGTGCTGCACGCCTGCGCTCTTGGTGAGCGCCATCGTGACGGCATCAATGTTATAGCTAATAAAACTGCCGTGCGGACCGGACGGGCCGGTCGCCAGAGTCTTCATGAAGCGAAGCATGCCAGCGAGATTCCCCACATAGTCGCGCGCTTGCGACTGGTGCTCCGCAGGGATCATGTCGCGCACAACCCGCAGCGCCCACCTCTTGGCACGCTCGAGCGTATCGTCGCATGTCGCACCAATGAAGCCATCGCCGTGCTTGACTTGCTGCACCGTGAGGCAGCGGTCGAGCACGACGGGCACCGACTCGAGCTGTGTGTGCGCCACGATGGTGTTGACCAGGTCGAGGTTGGGCAGCTGTCCGTTGATGCCGGCACTGAAGACGCCCACCGTGTCGACGCCCGACAGGTCGCCGATCGTTTCCAAGTTGATCGCTGCGCGAATGAGACCGGCGCGCATGGGCAGCGAGCTCTCGCTCTCGTGGCTCAGCGGGTCCAGATGGTACGCACGCAGCCACGCGTCCGTACCCGGCGCGAACCCGTCGACGCCATCCAGCGGTCCATCTATGCACATGCAAACAGCGCTCCATCAGCATTTATTGGTTCAACCGCTAGCAGCAAATGCAGCGAGCAGCCACGCACCATCGGCAAAGACCAGGATCACGTCCTTGGCGAGCCATTTGGCGTCGACGAGAAACTCGAGCAGCGCGAGTCCCAACGCGACGCCCGAGTACGGCGCGTTGGTCGCGTCGGCGCCGATGTTGCGGAAGTGCGTGACCAGCACGATCGACTCTTTGTGGTCGCCGAGCGGCGCAGCCTTGAGGATGCCGTACACGTTCGTGCCCCGTGAGAACCGCTGACGGAAGCTCTGCACGCGGTCGATCGCGCGCAGCTGCGTCTCGAGCCAGTCGAGGACGCGATCGCAGTCGTGCGTGTGGCCGCAGCCGAGCGGCGGCAGCGCCGGCACGGCGAGCAGCGATTTGTGCCACGCGCGGACGCGCGCTTCTTCGCGGTGCCAGGCCTTGGCGTCCATGGAATCGACCAGCAGCGCATTCTCCGAGATGTACGTACCGCGCGGCTTGAGCTCGCCGGTCGTGACGGTCACGGCAGGGTGGAGCAGCACCCAGAGTACGCCAAGCGCGTAGGTGACCCAGCTGAAGGATTGTTGGTTAGACGCCATGTTGGGCCTCCCACAGAACGTACCAGCGAACGTACCAGAGCTGCAACAGACGAGACGAGACGCTGGATGCTATTGCACGTAACGC
This sequence comes from Pythium dissimile, assembly GCA_023336445.1. Classification (NCBI taxonomy): domain Eukaryota; phylum Oomycota; class Peronosporomycetes; order Pythiales; family Pythiaceae; genus Pythium; species Pythium dissimile. Next base: position 1,602 of record JAADWZ010000219.1, on the reverse strand, counting down.
TCGGCGCAGAGGCTTCTCCTTCCGAGCAGGAGCCGCCACGGAAGACACCGCGTCCGGAGCCAGTACCGGTGTCATTTTGCTTTTGGAACCTCCCTCCCCTTCAAGCGGGGGTGGCGGGTTTCTACTGATCCATCGGACCCATTTCAGATCGAACCCGTCAATTCAATTCGCACACTACGGTAATGGATTTCCAAATGTACGGTAATAGTGGTCAACTTAGTGGGGTCCTTGCCCTTGCCTGCGCGCCAACCGGTCGCCATCCGAAAAGAAGAGAAAAGCGTTGAACGAACTCGCCATGGCCAACGACATGAGTGCGTACGAGGCCAAGCGGCTCCATCGCATGCAGCAGAACCAGCAGATGCTCCAGTCGCTCGGCATCCAGATCCAGCCCAAAGTGCGCAAGCCACGGGTTCTTGTCCGCGATGAACTCGCCGAACCGGTCGAGCCACGACGCTCGTCGCGTTTGCGCCAGTTGAGCGCCGACTCCCTCGAGCCGGAGCCGCCGCTGGATCTAGAATCCGCGCTGCCACGGCCCAAGCGCGCACGTGTTCCAGATTACAAGCCAGTCAAGCTCCCACGTGTGGATGAGGAGCTGCAGCGGAGAGGCAAGCGGTCGCGCCAGTCGAGCACGCTCTTGGATCTGGATCTGAACGCGTTCCACGACCGCTGGCTGGGCAAGCAGATCTGGCCCAAAGGCAAGAAGACGGTCATGGAAGGAATGTGTCCGGAGCATCTGCCGATGTTCGGCAAAATGAGCGGCATCCAGCGGTGGCGCAACGGCGTCGTGCTTTTCGTGAACGTGCTGGGCGTCTCGGGCTACACCAACAGCTTCACCGAGTCGGCTCCTGTAGCCAGTGACGGGAAATCGTCGGCTGTATTTTTCCGATGGTTTGCGCAAGATCGTCAACACGAAGAATCGCCCGTGATCGTGCGTCTACTGGCGGCGCAGCGAGGCGACCCAGCATTTTGGCTCGAGAAAGCACCTTCTCCAACACCAATGCAGAACGCAGAGCCAACCGACACGGCGTCATCGATTCCCGTATTGCTTTTCCTACGCCATATCGACGGTCCGTACATTTACTGCGGGCGTCTCGGCTACCTCGGCCACCTTCCCGACTCGAGTCCAATAGAATTCCGCTGGCAACTGCTTGACGTTGACAAGCTCGACTGGACGCATGTCAAGGAACTTATCGATGCGTCCAACCAGCACGCGGATGATGCAGTCGTCGAGGGAGCTTAAATCCATAAATTCTCTGGATCAGTGAACAAATTTACATCTCTGAGCGACCCGCTGCCCTCGTCAGACCGAATCATGCGCTCAACATCTCAGTGAGCCGCTCAAGTCGTACACGAATTCCCCTTTTCAACCTTGACTGTACCAGGCCCACTTCCTTCCGTTCCAATCTCTCATGTGGAACAGCTCTGCACAGGTGAGCTCGTGACCGCGTGCCCGGCGCGCATGTCGCCTTGGTCGTCCAACACACCTAGAAGCTTCTCCACAGATGGATGGTACTGGAATAGAAGGGCATTCGAGCGAGAACTAGGGCATACAATCATATCGGATAGGATAGGATTGGTGACGTAAATTCAGCACAGAATAGT
>JAADWZ010000218.1:0-48265 GCA_023336445.1 Pythium dissimile | reverse complement strand
CTGCGCTCTCGGAAGCCGCGACAGATTATTTGAAAGGTACGCAATGCACCTTTCATACCTTGACCACTTGGCGCAACTTGAGCACCTACCTTGTGAACGTTTTGTAGCACGTAGACAATGGAGACGCCAATTAGATTGCGAGTGCATTGCCCCGTGTTCGATTCGGCATGGTCACGACCATCTCCGAGAGTTATTCAGCTGGCTTCTTGACGAACGCGATGAGACTTGGTTCGGCTGCATGGGAAGCGTCGTGCGCAAGACTCAGCAGCGTATGTATGACTTACGACAAGGCTACGACAAGCCGACACCACCGTTCGTCCCTTGGATCACCGCACGAGTGGCCAAACATTTCCATCTGAGCTGCAAACGGTTGGTTTGTGCTGTATCCGACGGCGTCTGCGAGGTCATACGAGAGTCAACCCGCGATTATTTGGTCGTTTACCCTGCCCAACATAAACTGTTCGTGCAACTTTTGGTCTGAGTGGCATTACCCCTGTATTCACGCCTGCGCCGCAATTTGTTCCGCCAAGAAGATCCAATCAACTACGTCTCCGACTACTACAAGACGATGCATCTTCAAGAGGTATTTGCCCCCAACGCGACTCCGATTGATGTCGCGTACTTGAGCCAGATGACAGCCTACCTCCTTCGATTGAAAAGCGCACAGGCCGCCCAAAAAAAATCAGTATCAGGAACCGGTCTGAGTACATCAACGGCGACTCCCCTGTCTACTGCTCTCTGTGCAACGGACCCGGCCACAACAAGAGGACGTGCACACGCCGTTTGAAGAGACAGAAAAGGACGAAGTGGACAGCGCAAAAACTCCCGCGCTAGTTGCGGTTAGATGGTAAGGTTAGGATACAGGTTACTAAAAGTGCATTGGTCAGCTTCAGTTATGTTTCCTCCCAGCATCTAAGGTTGGTATGCTACGTGCACATGGTACACGTCCTTTCATATGACCATCACCCCGGGTTTCCACTGGTTGCTCAATGAGGAATCCAACGGCCCCTTTGGTCTTTATTTTAAAATAACGGCCGCATTTTGTCTTTTCCCCAAAAATCAAATTTCGGGTTCCTGTCGGGGTCTGTTAATCGGTGGGAATACTGTACCTCTGGTCTGCAATACCGGTATTATTTTCCCAACACCTGAGAATCATCATTCACGGAAATCATGGATAGCATGGACCAGGACGCCGAGCTGTTCTCGCTGCTGCAAGAGATCGACAGCGCCAGCGCCAGTGCGCGCGTCGCGTCTGTAGATGGCTATGTACGTCGTAGTGCCAGTCTAAGTTGGGATTTGTCCCCCAAAACTGAGACGAGACTGCGCAAATAGGCGCCAGATTCGACGGACATGCTCGCTCTGTTTCCAGCTGGGCTGGAAGCCGAGGAGTTACGACTACAGGGTACCACATCCGTAGCCACATCCGCTCATACACCTTCCTCCTCACATGTGGAGCGCTGCCGTCTGAACCGCAAGCGCAAGAAGCGCGAGCTCGAGGAGCTACGCGAGGCAGCTGTGGTGCTCCAAAACACCCTCGCACAGCTCACACAGCCACAAGACAACTTGTCCGACAGGGCCGGGTCACCGTGGCGAGCGGCCTCGAAGAACGCGTTGCTCAGCTATCAGCGCGCGGTGAGCGAGAACAAGAGACTGCGCGAGATCCTACAGCAGCATCTCACCGCGACACACCATATCCAGCGAGCGATCCAGAGTGTGCCGGACCTTCAGGTATTTCCAAATTGAAGGCACTCGGGATTGGTGTCTGCACATCCACTGATACAATTTATTGTATTGTAGCCGCTGCGCCAGGTTGTACACGATGACAATAGCGTGTCGATGAGCGCTCGCTCGCTGAAACGACCGCGCAGTGGTTCGCTCACGTCGCTGGCCTCTCGCGATCTCTACGAGCATCTCTTCCGGAACATCCAGTTGGCGTATCAGCAGAGCAGCTCCAAACAGGAAACAGCGTGGCTGCAGATGGGTACGCGCAAGATCTCCATGGAAATGGTCACGCAGACTGAAAATGGTACGGGGATGTGTATCCAAGTGATGGAGTGCCAGAGGCTACAGTTCAGCTTGGCGTACGTCAGTGATGCGACCTGGGGCCATTTGTCAGAGCCGTGCAACAGCGAGGATTGCGAAGATACGACGTCATGCGAGCGTGCGGTACGATGACCCCAGGTGCAGTATTCTCTCAGGTGTCTAGGGACTGATTCTTTCGTTCTTACTGTTTAGATCTTAGCCAATCACGGTGACGATTTGTTTGGAGAGTGCGGCACGGACTGTAATCCAGTGCCTGCAGCGCAAGACGCGCCTACAGGACGCCTGGCGATCCGGCGCTATCTCGAAGCGAACAGACTGACGTTTGGGTGGGAGTGTGATGGCTGCTACCAGTGCGACGGCTCCAACAAACCCATAGGGCGAGTGGTCGAGCGTGGCTGGTGCACGTTTGAGCATAACGACGGTGATGATGGCAATGCTGCATCGACAGTGTTTCGTATCCAAGTGCAGTACGTACCGAAGAGCGACGGCCACGTGCGTACGAGTAGCAGATGTGGTGCCGCCCCGGTGGTTTTGTCCAGCGACGTTGCGCTCAATCTCTATCGCGGTACCATCACGCGCATCTTTGGAGCTGTGGGCAATGAGCTCTTCAAAGAGACCAAAGAAGGAAGCAATTGTTCCGACAGGAACTAAAACAACTGGCTGTCGGTCGCAGTGTGTTAAAAAGAAAATGGTTCTGGTATCTGGACTGCACGGTCAACTTGCCGTTGATGTTGGCGAAGTCGATCTATGAAGGCAAGTCGGAAGGATCCACGAGAGGGCTGTCTAGACCGTACTTCTTCAATTCCAAACCACAGCGTCAGCTGATGAGTCAGCAATGATATTCAAACACACACTGAACCAACTCACCTCGGAGAACACGCGGAAGCCGCCCTTGAGCACCTTGACCTCGGGCTTGGCCTCGCTGTCGCCCCACTTGACCTGGATGCGGTCGTACACGCGCCCGGCGGCTGTAGGCCCGCGTCCGTTGCTGTTCAAGCAGTGGAAGACCAGCAAGTCGCCGCTCTTGGCGTGCTTGTCCACAAATCCGTCCACGAACTCGTCCTTGTCGAACAGCGCCTTGGGCACGTTGATCGCACCCTTAATGAAGCCGCCTGTCGTAGCTGGGTCACGCACGTCCACGACCAGTGGCTTCGTGGTCGCATCGCTTGCGGTGAGCATCGCGCCGAGCTCGGTCGCCTCCATACGCGGTACCTGCGGCGCCACGAGCTTGGGCGCCGCAGGAGCGGCGGTCGTGGCGTCAGGTGTGGGGGTACTGGTAGCAGCAGCGTCGGACATGCTCGTTTCTTAATGTTCTAGTAAAAACGGCACCACTGAGGAGATTGCGATCGGTACTGTGCGATCGTCATGGTGGAAGAGGGTTCATTCATTCAGATCACGATCGCGGACGATGATCCCAATCTCGTCAGTCAAAGAGGTGCAGTAATGACGTGTAAACTTGCGACATAGCCTGGAATTAAACATTGTTTTATTGAAGTGTTTTATTTCACCCAATCAACTGTCAGCTGTGATCACAAGGGATAGGTCTGGTTACAGGCTTAATCATCGAAGTTGATCGCGATCATACCCCGAGGATCGTCATCTGGTCCACGAAGCGACACAGAGTTCCAACAACCTGCACTTTTCACATTGGCCACATCCCCGATTATTCAGTATTGGATTCTCCACCAAGCAACAACAACCCCAACCGCCATCACTACCACCACCAAGCCTCCAAGCCTCCAGATCGATGTCCGAGCCTATCCTCAAGAAGATGAGTTCGCTGGACCAGCTGCTCTCGCTCTGGATCGCGCTGGCCGCCGGACTCGGGCTCGCACTTGGCCAGGTTGGTGCCGCCCAGGACTTCATCGACAGCACGACGCTTAGCGGCGGCACCAATGTGCTCGTGGCCATCGGCCTCGTCCTCATGATGTACCCGCCGCTGGCCAAGGTGCGCTGGAACGTCGTCCACCTCGTGCTCGTCGACTGGTGGTTGCTGCTGCTCACGACCGTCCAGAACTGGGTCATAGGACCCTTCCTCATGTACCTGCTTGCGGCTGCGTTCTTCCACGACGAACCTGGCTACATGGCTGGGCTCAGCCTCGTAGGCTGCGCGCGCTGCATCGCCATGGTCATCGTCTGGAACGCGCTGGCGGGCGGCGACGACGAGTACTGCGCCGCGATCGTCGCCATCAACTCGATCATCACCATCGCGCTCTACTCGCCCTATGTGGCGCTTTTCCTCAACGAGCTGCCAGAGAAAATGGCCATGGAGAGCTACGAAGTTCACGTGTCGTTGGGTGAAGTGGCCAAAAATGTGGGTATCTACATGGGCGTGCCGTTCCTGTTGGGCATCCTGACGTGGTATCTGGTCGGCCGCGTCTGGAAGGGTGAGCAATGGTACCGTACCAAGTTCACACCCAAAATCGGCGTGCTCACGCTCATCGCGCTGCTCTTCACGGTCGTGGTGCTCTTCTCTTCGCAGAGCGAGCGCATCACCGACAACTTTGGCAAGGTGCTCTACACGGCCGTGCCGCTGCTCATCTACTTCCTCATCATGTTCGTGGCCTCGTTCGGCGTGAGCACCGCGCTTGGCGCCACGTACCCGCAGAGCGTGGCGCTCGCGTTCTCGGCAGCGAGCAACAACTTTGAACTTGCGCTGGCCGTCGCCATCTCGTCATTTGGCCTCAAGTCGGACCCGGCGCTGATGAGTGTCGTTGGCGCGCTCATCGAGATCCCGACCATGCTTTCGTTAGTGTACCTGGCGTTCTGGTTCCGCGACCACCTCAAGTTCAAGGACAGCGTCGACAACTTGGCCATTCAGGAGGCGCTGGTCGACGGCGAGCCAAGCGATGAGCGCACACTCAAGGAGAACGTCAAAGCTCCCGCCAAGAACGACGGTGACGCTGTGTACGTGTCCGTGGCAGAGGCGTAGACGAACCCCAATAATGATTCAAATGAAATAATTGCATTGGAGAGCTACAATTGAGTTAATCATGCTCTGTGATGAAGTCGTGACCATTATTATAATCCGACCGACTCAATGCGGATTAGTGATGGATCACTACAGTATTAGTTAGCGCGGTGATGTGGCACGGTGAACCTCTATAGCCGACATCGATGCATTCTATCGATAGTCTAGTCCTTCTTCTCGGTGGTCTTATCGGCCTCTTTCTCGGCCTGCGTGAGCAGCCGGCCCTTGGCCTCCTTCTCTTTGCGCTCACTGTAGCGGTCCACGAGGAAGTCGGCGTGCTCACGCATGAGCATCGTGAACTTGTAGAACTCTTCGATCACGTCCACGACGCGGTTTCGGTAGTCGCTCGGTTTCATGCGGCCGTTCTCAAACTCCTTCCAGGCCATCGCCACGCTGCTCTGGTTTGTCGAGCACGGCATGCGCATCCAGCGCGCGAGCACGCGCAGCGTGTTGACAGCGTTGAAGCTCTGCGAGCCGCCGTTCACCTGCAGCACGACGGCCGTCTTGCCCTGCGTGGGCCGCACCGAGCCCGTGTTGAGCGGGATCCAGTCGATCTGGTTCTTCATCACGCCCGTGATCTGGCCGTGCATCTCCGGCGAGACCCAGACGTGGCCTTCGCTCCACAGCACGAGCTCGCGCAGCTCGAGCACCTTGGGGTCCGTGGTCTCGACCGACGGGTCGCGCACCGGCAGCCCGCTCGGGTTAAACACACGCACGTCAGCGCCCAGCAGGTCCAGCAGGCGCGCGCACTCGAAGGCCGTGAAGCGCGAGAAGCTCGTCTCACGCAATGACCCATAAAGCACGAGGATGCGCGGCTTGTGGGTCTTCAGTGCACCAGGCGCAACGAAGCTGCGCGCGCCTTGCAGGTCGTCGGCCAGGTCGCGCACCCAGTCGTCGGCGTCCGCGGGCAGCACGTGCGGCCGCCACTTGTCGTCGGCAGACGAAGTCGCCATGGAAGCAGCGCGAAGAAACGGGTGGCGGTGCCAGATGGAAGCACGCGATAGAGCGAGAGTGCGGCGGCGAAGCAGTGGCGCCAGCATCCAGCAAGAGGGGGAATGACGTCAGGAGCAGCCATCAGAGGTGGGACCGCTTTTGGTGATCACGATCAGAGATGAGAGATCGCAATCATCGAATCAGCGAAGAGGTCTGATGACAGCATCCGTATTTCGACCAATGAAGTAGGATTCGAGTAAATACATATATAGACACATACATGAATCGAAATCACAGGCTGAAACGTGTAGCCATGACTGGAATCAAGATGGCTACAATCAAAACAATAGTCTCTGTTCGACCGACCCAGTGCTTGCTCGTTGTGTTTTCTCGTTTGCTCACCATCATAGAGAGAACAAGAAACACATGCCTCATAGAAGAACAGTCCTATTTCGACAACAAGCGACTTTACGGCTGGGCCGCCTCCTTCTTGGCCACAGCCTCGGCAAGCTTGGCGGCCTTGCGTTCGCTATTGCGGTCCGAGAGGAATTCCGCCTGCTCGCGCATCACCAGCGTAAACTTGTAGAATTCTTCGATCGTGTCAACGAGGCGGCTGCGCAGGTCACCCGACTTCAACCGGCCGTTCTCAAACTCTTTCCATGCCGACGGCACGCCGAACTGGGCGGTCGAGCACGGCATGCGCATCCAGCGCGAGAGCACGCGCAGCGTGTTGACGGCGTTGAAGCTGTTCGAGCCGCCGTTGACCTGCATCACGACCGTGGTCTTGCCTTGCGTCGGGTGGACCGGGCCGCCCACGGGGATCCAGTCGATCTGATTCTTGAACACGCCCGTCATCTGGCCGTGGAGCTCCGGTGAGACCCACACGTGGCCTTCGCTCCATTGCACAAGCTCGCGCAGCTCCTGCACTTTCGGGTCGGTCTTCTCCACTGACGGGTCGCGCACAGGTAGTCCGCTCGGGTTGAACACACGGACCTCGGCACCCAGCAGCTCGAGGATGCGCGCGCTCTCGTAGGCGAGCGCCCGCGAGAAACTCGCTTCGCGCAGCGAGCCATAGAGCACGAGGATGCGCGGCTGGTGGGTCTTGGACGCGCTTGGGGCCACGTAGGTGGCGGTTGGGGCCAGCTCCTCGGCGAGATCGCGCACCCAGTCGGCGGCGTCAGCAGCGACGGCATGCGGGCGCCACAAGGCAACGGCGGTGGAGTCGGCGTCGGTGGTGGTGGCGCGAGTCGGGCACATGGTGAGAGAGAGATCAGTGTTGGCTGGTTGGTGGTCTATATGACGAGTGGCAAATTGGGCCGTGGACCACGGCTCATACTGAACATCGGCAGCCACCCACCAATCGTGCCGTGAACTGTGAAACCGTGGCATGGATAGTCGGGGCACGATCGTCTGATGAAGACCGCGCGGTGATCAGTTTGACGTTCAATGCAGCGCAACTTCACCCACATGGTCCCTGATTTAGTACAATCGTCTCAGATGGGGAGAGTGGCTGCTCTAGTCTTGAATCAAGACTTGATGTCAAATCAGCGTGCAGATCGCATCTGAGTACAAAACACCATCTCAGTCGGTTCGCACAGTCTCTTGCAACAATAGTATTCGTCCACAGGCAAACACCATCTCACCATCAAGCCGCGGCGGGGCCGCTTATATTGATCGCAACGTGGTCGCCGCTCTCGCGGTCCTCGTCAGCCAGTAGACTCCTCGTGAGCCCCGTGCTGGTGAGCTCCTCCATGACGGTGCCTACCCTGGACCTATACTTGTGGTGCCTGCTGCCTTTGCGCTTGCTACCCTGGTCACGATTCTGCTCGTGGCGCTGGCCGAGGTGCTTGCACGCGCACAGCCCGTGCTGCTCCCACAGAGGGCGAGCGTATTTGCTTTTCATATCGAACGAGCTGGTCGTCGTGTGCACTCGCGACGGCCGCCGGCCTCGTTGGCTGCTCAACCGTTCTGCCGCCTTGGACTCCTCGTCGTTGTCCAGGTCTTCCAGACGCATGGGCTGTTGCCCGCCAGCAACCGTCCGATGAAATCCTAGACTTGAACTGCTCAAGCGCCGACGGATCGGTCGGCACAGAGCGATGTTGTCCTCGTCGAAGTAGTACAATTCCGAGACCGTGTCCTCAAAGCCCTTCGCGTGGCGCAGGTGGTGCAGATGGCCCGCGTCCATGAGCGCGTTGCCCAGACGAACGGCCTCGCTGTCGCCGATCACGTACCCAGAGTCCACCATGTGGGACACGGCCTCGGCGCCCGTGAAGCTGCATTCGATGGGCGAGCTGCTGCGTCCTTTCGACGTGGACGTGGAGGTCGATTTAGTCGACGACGGTGGCAGCGAGTCGACGTCGATCTCGCTGAGCAGCTGTTCGGCGAACGCGGCCTGGATCTCCTGCTGGATATTTTCCAGAATGTGGACGATGTTGTGCGCCGACGGGCGCAGGCGCACGTCCGCGTGCCACGCGTTCTCAAGGATCTCGCGCAAACTTGGATGGAGGTGCTCGTCCAGCGCCGGCCGCTTGCCTTCGATCACCGACTCGAAGATCTGCAGGTGGTTGTGGCGCAGCGTCGGGAACTTTTCGCGGCCCGGGTGGAGAATGTCCCACATCGTGATCGCCAGCGAGTACACGTCGGCGGCTTCGCCGTACGAGGCGGTGCCCGCGCGGCCGTTGATCACTTCGGGTGCCATGTAGTCCACGGTCCCACGCACGGTCGTGAGTGGCGTTAATGAGCCAGCCCCGCCGGGACCGCCAGGACCACCCGACGAGGAGAGCAAGTTTGTGTTCCCCGAGTAGCGGCCGTGCTGGTTCACATGGGAGGCGCTGGCCAGCAGCATGTACGGATGGAGAGGGGACGCGGCCGGCCGCGGCAGACTACGCGACTCGCCAAAGTCGGTCAGCTTGACCGAGCTCTTGTAGTCCACGAGGAAGTTGCTGGGCTTGATGTCTCGGTGGACGAACGGCGGCGAGAAGCTGTGCAGGTACGCCACCGCGCGCGCCGCGTCCAGCATGTACCCGAGGTCGATGACGAACTGCTGGCGGTTCGGGTTCGAGTCGTGGCGCCGTCGATGGATCGCGACCATGACGTCGTCCAGCGAGCCCATGCAGAGCTCCGAGACCAGGCAAATCGTTGGCGGGCACACACACATGCCGTAGAACTTGACGATGTTCGGGTGGCGGAGCGCGCCGCAGAGTGCGGCCTCGTGGGAGAACGCGGCCACTGTGTCCTCGCTGAGCTCGGTCGGCGTGTACACCTTGACGGCGACGTGCGACTTGGAGTGGAGCACGCCGTGGAAGACCGTCGAGGTCGCGCCCGTGCCGATCTGCTCTTTAAAGTCGAGGTACGCGAAGTCGATGATGTACTTGCGGTGCATCTCGATGAGCAAGTGAAAGCCTTGCGACGAGACGCGCTCGTCCAGTGCCGAGTGGCGCTGGCGGTAGAGCCCTTGCAGCGCCACGGTGCGCTGGCCGAGCCCGCGCCAGTGCTCGGTGTCGGCCGTGAGCACGCGCCAGATCACGAGCGGACACATGGAGCCCCAGGCCAAGTTGGTGTACGCGAGCGAGAAGCTCGCGTCGAAGCTGCGCCGGCGCAGCATCTCGAGGTACGCGAACAGCAGCGCGTAGTAGACGAACGCAAACAGACAGTACTCGCGCAGCGTGCGCTTGCTAGCGCGGCACGGCGGTCGAACCAGCACGAATACATAGAGGAGCAGCAGCGGCGCGCGGATCGCCAGCAGCACCAAGTTGAATTCGGCGGTGACGCTCGTGTACGAGCCCACGAACCACACGATTGGCACGGTGTACGTGGACAGCATGAACGAGAGGAACAGGGTGCGTCGCAGCGCCGGGATTGAGACCGACGGCTGGTACAGGAACACGAGCACGCTGACCAGCACGAACTGGCGGCCGCAGTAGAAAATCTCGGACGAGACCTTGGGGATGTCGCGGCTGTAGAGCCCCGAACCGAGCGCCGTCGCGAAGAACACCGCGTACGAGCCCGTGGCGCCGCCCAAGATCCAGAGCAGCGGCTCGAACGCCGGCAAGATCACTTTGCGCGCGGCGGCGGCGTCCCCGCGTCGAGCCGCCGTGCGGTTGTGGCGCAGGTAGCAGATGAGCGCAACGCAGAGCAGGGACATGACGCCGTAGCCGCAGAGCAGAAAGAGCTGCAGCACGTGGAGCTTGTGGGCGACGTACGCGACCATCGCGTGCTGTGCGCTGTCCGTAGGAGAAGACGGCGTGGTTGCATTCATGGCGCAATTGCGTTGTGCGTCCAGTCGAGTGGGTACGTAGAACACGTTGGCGGCGTTGCTTCCGAGTCGTCACCCGTGGACAGATGTCCGGAACAAGCGCCTGTGGGCAGGCCGGCACGTCCCACGAGCTTCAAGGATCGCCGGATTTCCGGAACAGCGAACGCGGGAAGAAGCACCGAAGGGTGGTCGCAGTTGCCGCGCAAAACAAAATCGGCTGTGTTATGTGTGTGTGGGCTGTGCTGTGATGTGGAGCTCTGGATTCGTGCGCGAGAGTTCTTCGTAGCTCTCTGGACGGCATGCAAGGCGGACTGGAGTGGACTGTGTGTCTGTGCCAACGCGAGATGCGCACAGCAAAACTGTGAATAAACTGGCTAAACGGGTCGGCCACGCGTGACGTTTCGTTTCGTTTGAGCTGGGTAATGATGGCGTATTGGTTCTGGATGAAAAGGAAGAAAGAGAAGAATTGCTGCCGCCGAGGGTCGCGGGATGGGGGTTTTCAGTTTTTTCAGGTGAAGGAAGTGATCATAGAGTGGGAGGAGCAACTGACTTGCTTCAACTAATACCAAACCAAAAAATGATTCGCTTCTAGTATCGCTTTGGTGTCTACAGGAGTCCTATCAGGGCAGAGGATTGCTGAACGTGTGGCTTGTCCAACGCGGCTCGCCTAACTGGAAGTTCCAGTAAGCACCTGCATTGAATGAAGGAAGTGAGTGGAGCATAACCAATACACACACGCATGAGCATTAGCGAAGAAGAAGAGGAACGTGGGAGAAGAAGAAGAAAAAGTCATTTAGACAGACGTCATAGCTGCCGCCGACATTACGCTGGCACTGGAATAGGGTACAGTGCAGTGTCGGAAACCGTCGCACAGCATTGATGTGTCAGCTGCGCTCCTTTTGGTGGTCTGATGCACAAGGTAGTCAGTCAAACTGACTGACTACCTTGTGCATCAGACCGCTGAGTTCCAGTGCAGCGCCATTGTATCGCTGTGGACCCTTTGACTCAAAGGCCCCACAGCGATACAGTGGAGCTGCAACTGACACCCTGCCCAAGGTGATTGGGTGGCCGAACTAGAGAGCCCGTTCATGAGCCAATCACCGACCCGGAAACGCTCCTGGTTTTCGCCCTTTCTACGGTGGTTTTGGACTATGGATGCATGGAACAGCCAGGGCAGCGAAGCACGAGACGAGTCGCCAGTTCGGCCCTGGAATACACCTTTTTATAGTTTTCTGAACAGACCAAGCAGCGCTTGTGGAGTCACTAAACTCTGGATGACAACGACGCTCAATTGGTCAGTTTTTTGGGTTTCGCACCTCTAGACGGCTTACAACCACTACTCGTTTTTTCTTGAATCTGGATTTGGTATCTTTTGCAATCGTGGCAGAGAGCACTTCTTGCGCATCTGGCGTCTCGCTGACACTTGCGTCACGACTGCCGTTGTCGTTACGGTAAGTGTGTCGCTCGTTCTCCCAGTCGAGCAGCACCTGGCGGATCAAATACGAAGCCACACAATGCCAGCTGAGACCTCGAGATTTTGTGTGGTAGGGTGCATTGCCCAACACAGACAGCGTACCTCGGCGTGCGACTTGACGACGTGGAGCGCCGCGTCGAGATCGTCCTCTGCCAGGTCGAAGGCGTTCTTATTGTACTGGTTCTTGAGCGTGGGATCGGCTCCGTGTGCGAGCAGCAGCCGCAAACTCTTCTTGGACTCATGGAACACAGCGACGGCCACGGGCGTCCAGCTGCGGCAGTCGTGCGAGTTCACGTTAGCTTTGAGCACTTTCCCCATCATCTCTTGCTTGCGCGAAAGTTCTCTCCAGGCGCTCGCGGCCGATTGACTCGCTGTCTGCAGCGCGAGCTCCTTCCACTCCTTCCACTTAGCCAGGAGCAGCGACACTACGTCTGCATGGTCGTGCTGAGATTGAGAGCAGCGTCGCGCCTTTGTCGTCTCGGACGTCAGCACTCGCTCGTGGTTTGGCGTCGCTCTCGACGGCATCATCCACGAGCTGCTCGAAACGCACTTCGAGCGCCTCGGCGTCTCCCTGGCGAGCCATCTCAAGTAGCTCTTCGTGGATATTCATCAGCGTGTACCGCTCGCGTTCCACGTGGTTTGTGATTCGATCCTGCCACTGTAGCTCGATGACCCGCGTCGCTCATCCAGAAGCCGCTCAATTTTGGTGATGTCCCATTGCTGGACCAGTTCTTGAATCTCTGGTTTATTGCCACGTCGAACGCCGTGTCTGACTGCTTGCGTGGATCGGCGCGCAGGCAGTCAGAGACGGCGGCCACTCTCCAGCATGAGCAGGACTGTCTCGACATGGCCGTTGCTCGAGGCTCGATACAGCGCGCTGCGTCGCTCGTCATTGAGTTTGTTCGGATCAGCGCCTCGGTTCAGCAAAAACTCTACTCCGCGTGGCCTTGGCACGCCGCCTCGGACAGCGTCGTGTGGCCATGGCCGTATGTGCTCTCCACGTCGTAGTTCATATGAATAGAGACGCCATTTTGATAGATTCTCGACCCTAATTAAAAGAGCTTTTTAACTTCACTAGGATTGACAGATTCGTGTCGCCGATATGCAATATAGCGGCTGTTCTAGGGAATTAGAGTGGCTGTGAGTCGCCAGCGTCGAGGACGATGAATTCTATTATATTACTCTGAGACTGATCATCTGAGTGGATGAACGTCCTGAAATCGATATTGAATCGATTGTCTGGCTTGTAGAAATGAATAATATGGCTCGAGGACGAGTGGAGTTGATGTGAAAGCCATAGTTGGAGATTATGCGTATCTAGTGTCGTATCATCAGAAAAAGTAATAGATGTACCTTTGCAGATTCGTTGCTCGTTGCACGGCAGATTAAATTGTTGAGGCACACGACTTTAGGCACTTACTCGTACGGAAACCCCTTTTTTTAATTTTACCTTTGCAATCTGTGAGTCGTAGTGCTTTTCCGCTCCATCCAACAGCAAATACGCTCCTCCGTACGCAATCCAGATGCAAATCGCAACCAAATAGCACACATACACAGGCACCCTTCGTACTAAACAGACCTCTTCGTCTGTAGGATTTGCTTCGTACCAAAGAGCCACCGCAGAGCTGATTGCAGTGACTGTACTGGCAAGAAGTCGTACTGTGTTGACCCACTTCCTACGGTCTGAATGAGTCAGTAACAAAAGAGTTGCGCCAGAAAACAATAGACATCATGCAAGCTCACTTTAAACTGGAGAACTCCCTCCGGGTCTTCCGGCAATTCGACGAGCACATGGAATTCTCGGTCACCTGGCCTGGAGTGCTTGTCAAACTAGTCATCATCGTTGAGCTTCGCGGTCTCATCCAGTAGCAATTGCTCTTGCATGAGGTTTTTGATTCGAACTGGAACTTCTCTCCTCTTGAGCGCCTTGATATCATCGTCATTCGAGTTCATCCACGCGCCTCCAACGTCTCCGTCCGTCGCGAGATAAAACTTCAGCAGCAGCGCGTCAAATCGAACTAGGTTGCAGTGTTTCTCCTTCATCTTCTCCTTGAGATGATCGACTGTTTGGGTGATACCAATGTCCACAGCAAAGACACTTCCCGCAAGTCGCTTTATTTGAATACATATATAGACCATAAACTATTCGAAAATAAAAAAGTGGAAAAGCAAAAAAAATATTCCAAAATAGGTAGCCTCAACCAAGTTAAATGTGCGCATATACGGATATATGATTGGTCCAAAAGTGCAGCTACCTTTCATTGGACAAAACAGTCCATCCAGCGGTTTGGTGAGGCCAGTGCGTGAGTAAGTGAGTGCGTGCCGTTCGTAAATCGAAAATGTTACACCAATGCGCCCTTTTCATTGGCGAAAATAGAATAGAGCGTGATTGATTGGAGAAAAATAGAGAAAATGTTTAAAATACGGTGACACGCCGTGCGCGAAGCAAGCGGCCAGACAAGAGAGACCATCCTAGCAAAATCAAACCCCCGGCGAAGCGGGAGGCGAACACTGTTTGACTAGTGTATGGCTCTGTAGATAGCACATGGCGATTTAGTACAACTGAAAATTACTGTCTACGAACAACTTTCACCATTGTGGTTTCGTAAGATAACACTGGACACCCTCGCGTCGGCCAGTTGACCCATAGGGAAAACTGTCGCCATGTACGATGCACTTCACCATAACACGATCCAAGATCCTTTACCAACTCCCAATGCATCTCTGCACATGCCCGAAGCCCGGTCTTCTTAGACCCCTGTCGCCGGCGCCAGCCCATTGAAAGCTTTACTTTGATACCCATGCATTTTTCGAGGGTGGTAAGATAGTGCTGCCCCGCCATGATGAAAGGAAAATGCCCAACTTGGTAAGCGAGCCGTTGGTTGTGTAGAGGATATACTAATCTACAACAGAGCAAAATTTGGCTTCTAGATTCCACGGAGGTTTCTCAATACATTGTGTCATGGGGACGAAATTATTCTCGACCGCCATTTCATGTGACGGGAACAACAATTGCGCTTGAGCTCTTTGCCCACACCGAGTGCTTTCGCCAGCAAATCTTTTTCTCCTGACGAACGCTCTCGCTGGGCTGGGACTCGCCGACATCGACGTATAGTACGCACATCGCTAGTGCCGTTTAGGCGATGGCTGCTAGCTTCGACATAGAACCATCAGCTCACGTGGCTCATCCTGGACTTTGACACGCTCAGCACACTAGAGCTCGAGCAATTTTGCTTGCTCGAGAGCTTCCCACGCGAAGCATTCTCCGACAGGTGATGTGGAAACCCAAGGTATGGGAAAAAGCTACGGCCCTGCGCCATCCGAGTTCGTGGTGAGCGACCAATTCAAGCACGTGTCGTGCTTGAGCGCACCAACCAGGTGCTTGCGTAGGTTGAATGGCGGATTGCCAACCATGAGGAACGCTCCAAGCAGGTACTTGAGGAACCGAGTGACCTGGCTGGACGGATCCAGCACCATCGGGAACCGTTCCATCTCGTACACGGCGCGGTCCATGGCGGCGGGCAGCTCTTTGAGTGAGACACGAAACTCGCGACGCAGCATCTTGCGTCCACTGAGAATGAGAGCAAGCGCCTTCTTCTGTTCACCGTTAAACTCTGTTTGCAGCGTTGACAGCAGCGTATCATGGTCCATGTGAAGAAGGATCTCGGCCGCCGAGTGGCCGCTGTCGCTGCAGCGAGCGGCGAGCACATTCCCCGCCGCGCCAGCGCCCTGCGTCTTGACCCACACGCATAAGTCAGCGAGAGAAACGTCTTCTTGGCCATCGACGCTTGCAGTGGGTAGCATGGACGTCTGTGTGCTGGCGGCGCTGTCATGACCTTACACAAGCAGCTACATCGCTCACACGTCACATATTCTCTGTCCAATTCTGGTTCCTGAAATAGGGGACGATGAATCATCGTGCCCTATTTCAGGAACTTTCATCGGATGAATAATTGTTTCCATGTCTCAGACTCAGACACAGATTCTCAGTCAGACACAACAGCAGCTGTCACTCGCACGCGGGAAGACGCGTCAGTCCGCCCCGTTCTCCTTCAGCTTCCGTCGTTTTGAGTCTGAGAGTGTCCAATACTACAGCGGATAACTGCGATGCTGCCGCTGCTGCTCTGGACGCTGACGGCGGTGCCGCCGCTGGACGGCGAGCTGGAGCCGTCCAGTCCTCTGGACGAGATGCGCGGCATCACGGCGGCCGTCAACGAGGCCACGGGCGAGAAGGTCTCGGCCGAGGTCGCCAACACGTGGACCAGCATTGAGCTCTTCGTGATCGCGAGTCTGCAGCTCATCCTCGTGCTCGTCGCCTACCGGCTCGACCGCGCCAAGAACCCCGTGCTCATCTCCGAGTCGGTCTGCGCCATGTTTTTTGGCGTCATGGTATGTAGTGGAACGAAAAAAGGCATTTCGTGGTGATGGTGATGATGGAATGCTAACAACAAATGGGTTTCTGATGGTCGTCTCCATAGTTTGGTGCGGTTATGCGCTTCACGTCGCCCATGGTACGTTGAACCGTTGATGTGGTTTCCCAGAAGGTGACGGATGAAGCTGACTGGCTGTTGCGGGTCGAAATTGTGATTTTAGCAAACGGTGAACCATGGGATGGATCCGGAGGTGCTGTTCTACGCGCTGCTGCCGCCAATCATCCTTGAAGCCGGTTTCAGTATGAAGAAACGAGTACGTACTCCTTGGTGACGGCTTGTGCTATATTCCTCGGTATCTAATAAGTGTGGTATTACGTGGCAATTACAGGGATTTTTCTCGAATTTTTCCACCATTTTGCTGCTCGCGGGCGTCGGCACGTTGATCACCATGTTTGTGGTCGGTGGCATGCTTCTCTGGCTCGGTAATATTGGTCTCATCACCCAGCTCACGGCCTCGGAGGCGTACATGTACGGGGCGTTGATCTCGGCCGTGGATCCCGTCGCGACGCTCTCGGTTTTTAAGAAAAACGGCGTCCCGCCGCTGCTGTTCAACTTGGTGTTTGGCGAGAGTATGCTCAACGACGGCGTGGCGATCGTCGCATTCACTCTATTCCAGCGGCTCATCAAGCAAGGTATTCAAGACGTTGAGCTGCACGATATCAGCGTGGTCATCACCAAAGTGTTCGGCATTGGATTTGGCTCGGTCTTGCTCGCGGCGGGTGTGTGCTGCACATCGGCATTCATGCTCAAGCAAGCAGATCCAGTGCTTCGTCAGTACCCGTCATACGAGATCTCGATCGTGCTGCTATCGGCTTATCTGAGTTATGTTGCTGCCGACCTTGCGGGGCTCAGTGGCATCGTCGCGTTGTTCTTCTCGGGCGTGCTCATGAGCCACTACCATCTCCACACGATCGCTGACGAGAGCGCAACAGCGCTGCGCCACTTGCTCACGACCGCAGCTTTTGTCGCGGAGAACTTTATCTTCATATACTTAGGCATGAGTGTGGTCGCATACTCGGGGTACTTCACGTGGGACTGGGGTTTCATCCTGTTCAACCTCATCGCCATTCTCGTAGCACGGATGCTAAGCACGTTCCCGCTGTTTATGGTCGCCAACTTGAGTCGAACCGAGACAATCCCGTGGAGCTACATGGTCGTGATCTGGTTCGCGGGCTTGCGCGGAGCCATCGCGTTCGCGCTCGCGCTCAACGTCTCGACACCGGATCCGACCCATTCGGGGGTGATCCAGAGCACGACGTTGTTCACCGTCATGTTCACCACGCTGGTAGGGCAATTGTTTTGGTTGATTGTGTGGTTGATGGGCAGTTGAGCCGCGTGGTTAGCTGACTGGGTGGTTGGTTGTGTTCTAGGTGTTTGGTATGGGAACGAGTCCGCTGCTTCGCCACTTCAAGCTAACTTCGCGTGATGAAGAGATGGTCGACATGGACGAGTACGTTCCCTACCGACTGGTGTTAAAACATATCCAAATGCGCCACCGTTGCTGAATTGTTTTGTGCGTTGGACTACTCCCCTCTACAGAGCGAACGAGAGTCTGTTGGCAGACGATGATGATGATCGTCCTCAGACGGCGCACCGCCGCTTTGACGACGACAGGCAGGAAGGTCGCCGTCCGCGGCACACTGGCATCCACGGCATGTGGGAGCGAGTTGATGAAAAGTATTTCAAGCCTCTTTTCGGTGGGCAGCCACGGAACGGATCGTCTCCGCCGTCGTCGTCACGTGGTCGAAGCCTCAGTCAAGCGTCTGCGATGAACGGGAAAGTGCGGCTTCGAGTGGACGCGTTGGAGGCCGGTGCCTCGACGGTGTCGACGTCTGGTCGGTCGTACCAGTTGTCTCCACGTGGTCGTGGCCGCTGTCAAAGCAACAGCAGCGACAATGGTGGCTTGAGCCGCAGTGCACCAGCCACGGCGCCTCCTCACATGTCCATGGCCGAGATCGCCCACGAGTATTCGTAACCTTTCGTATTGAAACCTAAATATTGAGATTGCGAATATCAAAGTCATAACTATTCTTGGAATCAAATCGGTAAAATCTAGAAATCAATAGATCGATTATAAGAATTTATGGTATGCTGCAGTGGGCATAGCCAAACCTCCTTCATATCCAACGTTACCAAAATGGCCGGTGAAGGCAGTGCCCGCTCGTCGCCGTCGAGCGCGGCCCCCACGGCGATCACACCACCCGCGCGTGCCCCACTTCCTCTCGCGGTGGCATCCACAGTAGTCTCGGACGAGATGCGCTCGCTACTGGACGGCCAGAAGAAGATCCACGAGCAGATCCTCAAGCTGCAGGCTCAGATCGAGGAGGACGAGGCGGCGTATTTGGAAGAAACTTCGCACGGCAACATCATCCGCGGCTGGGACGGTTTCATCGACAGCAAGCAGTCGCGCAAAGACGCGGCGCTCAAGAAGGTCAAGCCGTACAGCGAGAGCGAGCACCTCTTTTCGAGCTGCTGCTTCTACTCGACTCTCGCCGACGAGCCGTCCATCGACCTCGTCGACTACCACCGCCGGGAGGAGAGCTCTGGACGGCGGAGAGTGGCAACCCCAGCAGCAGCACTACCAGCTGCATCTTCGGCAACTTCAGGTGCTAGCACCACTTTGAGCCGCTCGTCGTCGTCGACAGCGCTGCTCAAACAGGCGCTGGAGCGGAAGAGCTCTATTGGCGGCGCCAGCGTCGCGGCGTCTGGGACGTCGACGCCGCCGTCGCTGGGACGACCGCCCAAGATCAAGAAGCGCAAGCGGCTCGACCGGCTCGATGTGGTGTCCACGGCATCCGCAACGCAGAGTGAGGCGGGCGACGACGACGACAGAGAGCCGTCGGTGCCGCCGCCGCCGAGTCTGAAAAAGAGCCGCAGCGCCGTGAGTGAAGCCGTTGACAGCGGAGACATTATGGATATGCTGTGAGAGAAGAGGAGAGAAAAAGCCGGCGACAATTGAGGGTGGGCTATCTAATTTTCGTTTAACCTAGCAATAAATTGTGTGTGTGTGTTTGTCTCATTGAATTGGGCTAGGCCTCCACTGGCCGAAAGCATTACATGGCGGGGCGAGCGCAAAGAGAGAGAGATAGAGAGAGACTGTCGTTCGTATCTCCTTCCGCCGCACTGTTATGGTAGTTGTGTTCTGGTTTCCCTGAGCGCTTAGTTGGCTTCAAATGTAGTCAACAGCTGCTCGAGATCCTTTGTGGATTGCCGGAAAAAGCCGTCGTAGTTGTACTAAAGAGAGAACACGCAATGTGATGTTCTCGACATCACAAAGACGTATGGATTCAATCAAGACGCCAGTACGTACCTCAAAGATGTAGTCCAGTTGCTGTGGAGGTACAACGATGCGAGCGTCCTTGGAGAACTCCTATTACAGTAATCGAAAACTCATCAGTCCAAAGTCACTTCCACTGTGAGAGAAGGCCCAACTCACCCGTAGACGGTCGGTGACCGAGCTAACCGCGTCGTTCACGCCCTTGAGACTCTGCAGTAGGTGCGAGATGCTGTTCCAGTGGAGATCCATCTGCGACGTCATTTGGCGCATGTACTCGCCGTGAGTCAGGATCGCCGCCGACGGCTGGTTGTTCTGACCGCTCACTCTCGTCCTCAGCGCGTTGATCGAGTTGTATGCAAACATCGCCGCGCTCACGCCCGTATTGTCGTCCTTCTGGTGGAGTAGCGGCATTTCCAAGATGCCGGCCTTCATCTTGCCACCGTCGACCATCATCTGCTTGAAATTCGTGATTAGTGCGTCCATCTCCAAGTCAAAGTCGTGCAGGATCTTCTCGAGGTGGCGGTACACGAGCGACATCCCAGGAATACACTTCTGCTCGTCAATGATCCGGCCTTGCAGCACCAGCACACAGTGAAGCACCGACGTGATGTGGCGCTTGAGCAGCTGAGCGAGCCGCGTTCGGTGGTTGCGCATGCGAAGCAGCAAATCACTCGCACATTTGACGCCGACGCCCTCGTAAATGGAGCAGAGCACGACAAACGCGTCAAAGTCACCTTCGTCGATATTGGATGTGTGGAACGACGTGCGGAGCCCCCACGAGAGCTGGCCGATTTTCTGGATCGACTGGCGCACAAGCAGCAGCACGTCGAGCACTCCTTGCGCCTGAGCTGCGGGGTTCTCGTTCATTGAGCTGACCGAAGAAGACGCCGAGTTTGGGGGCTTCTCCACTTCTTCGTCGTCTGTCTCCGAATTCTGTGGACTCTTCGCCGAGTCGTGAAGGACTGCTTGCTTGCCGCTGTCAGGCTTCGCCTTGCCCGTCGAGATCCACGTCATCACAGTCGCAGCGGTGGAGAATAGCGACATCGCACCAGTGTTTCCTTGCGGGGCGGACGCGATAGCATTGGAACCGTGCGGAACTAGCGCCACGCTGGTTTCGTCGGCACCGGCACCGTCCTCGACACCTCCATTGCCCAGCAAAAGAGGTTTGTTTTTGCCCGATGACGATGGCGTCTTGTTCAGACGGGAATCTTTCTCGTCGTCGTCCTCGATTAGCTCGATCTGAGGCGACGACTCGGTCGGCGTCGCGTCTTCCAACTCGAAGTCTCGCGTCTTCGGAAGCCGCTCAACAAATTGAGCGCCGAGCGCCGCATACGTGTTTCGGCAGATCGAGTTGTTCTCTTCCACCCACATGCCCGTTGCCTGGCGGAACTGCTTGTACAACTTCTGAACATGGAGCGGATCCGCGTTTGCGTAGATCCGCTGGATCGGTTCTGCACACGCGCCAAAGTCGTGCGCCAAGTAATTCTCCAACGGCAGCACCTTGCTGAAACTGTACCGCCACGCCTTCTCCTGGTTCGGCTTGAGGCGGTCCAGCTCCCGCACGCCGAGTTGCGTCAGCTTGCTCACCATGCGATTGATCTCCGACTGCACAATCTCGAGCGATTGCATTAGGCGTCGCACTTCTTCGCCGCCAGGACCGTACACCAGCAAGTCACCACCTGGACCGGCGAGCTGACGCGCCTTGCGGCACGAGACCAGAAGATCCGCAAGCAGCTTCAGGAGACCGTGGAGACGCGTGAAGGATTCGGCAGCAGCGTTCGCCGACTCGGGGCGCAACGCCACGACGCCCGAGTTGCTGCCGCTCAGAAAGTCGGCCGGGGTCATGGTTATGTCGGTGTTTTTCGAGGTGCGAGTGAGCACGCTCGGGATCTGCGCATTGGCTTTCGAGTCACAGAACACGGCCGTGGAGACCATCTCTTCCTCTTCAGCCGCAGTCAGCATCAGCGGGCGAAGCGGAGACTCCCCGCGTTGGCTCGTCGTGTGATTTTCCGGGAACAGTTGTCTACATGCCAAAATAATTCACATCAGTACGAAAAACAAAAACTCTTGTGGCAATGCTCGCCACAAAAAAACCCGACGACGTACTTGAACGACGGCGTCGTGAGCAGCACCTGGAGCATCTGGCCCGACTTGGTCTGCATCGCGTCTTTCATGCCCGAGTGCTGCTGCGCGCGCAGATTGGAGATTGTGCAGTCCGCCGGTGTGTTGGGCGTGTTGCGCAGCACGTAGAATAGAAACTGGACGCCGTGCATCAGCCCGTCCGTGCCGCGCGCCTCGAGCGTGTGGAGCTGCTCGCGCGCCGACGAGTGCGCGCGCTCGGCCTCGATGGTCGGCAGAATGCGCTGCTCGATCACATTGCGCACGTCTTTGAGCGTGCCCATGAACGAGCGCTCGCCGTTGCCCGACTGGAAGAGCCCTTGCTGGCCGTGCTGAAGCCGCAGCACATAGCTGTGGCGGCGGCGCACTTCGTTCTGGATCGATTCCGTCGTGCACGACGCCGGCGCGAGCGTGCGCATGGCCCAGTCTTTAAACTCCTCCAGCAGCAGTGTGCGCGGATCGTTCAAATAGCCGTTGAACGAGAACCGCTCGTATCGTTCCTGTATTGGGCGGTCGCAAACACACAGGATTAGAATTGTCTTGTGTTGGCCAGATGCATACCTAGAACCCTGCAAGTGGTTCGTACCCGCTGGTAGGCGCAGATTGAGGAGATGATGGCTTCTGCGGGGTTCCGCAGAAGCCCCACGACGTCCTGCATTTTGCGCATGAACGTGTGCTCGTCAAAGTCCGAGACCGTGGGCTTGAACGTCGGGTACCACGAGTCGTCCATCTTGAGCTGGATCGGCATGTCCTCCTCGCCCGCCTCCATGGCCTCGCAGTAGGCCTTGTGGATGAACCGCATCTGCTCGGCCTCGAGGCTCGAGTAGCTGCTGCCCCACGGGTTGAGTCGCAGCCCCCATCCAGACATGGTGACTGACTAGTAGATGAGGTCTAAAATGGCGATTTCTCGGGCGATCGGATCGCTGGATGCGTCAGACTCGCGCGGTACAACAGGGGAGATTAGGGCGCTTGGCGCTGGATACCGCTCGCTTTCTCTGGAAGTGCCGGGAAAGTGAATTGGCGACGTGGAACTGACGTCGTCTCCTCTCTCTCACACTCTTGGCCTTGTCTTTCTTTCTAGCGGCGACGACTTCGTCGATTGACGGGGGAAGGGCTCCAGCATCAACGTATAAACGAGCAAACAACATATATCACGGTAGTAGATCAACTGTCCTCCATGCAAACCACAAGAGAGAGATGAGAAGGTTGCTTTTTTGACAGCGAGAATTTTCTGTTTTCAGAGTGATGGTTGCAGTGAACGGCACTCCTGTGCCCCACACGCGAACGAACATTCCATTAGCTCACGCACGCATGTCGATGTTGAAGAACATTGGTGCTCGCGCACTTGCAGTAGTGGGGAACAGAGACGATTGGATGGCCACGACCCAAGTGTCGCTCACTGCGCATGAGTCGCCGAACGCAGCAGTGAGTTCAGCGCGTCCTTCCAGCAGAACATTTGTCGAGTGTGTACTGCGAGATTCTCTCAGAGAATCTCACTGTTATCCAGGACGTCAGTACCGATAGCTCCTCAATCCCAAATGTAGCCATCTCAAAATACCCTTTCGCTCCAGTATGTGTATGTGTTTCTCGTTGACGGATCGTGGTTCAACCTTGAGAGGAATGGGGAATGCCGCTGGCGTGGCGTTGCCTCCCGAAGCGATCGCTGCTGCGCAGCGCGCGTCGACGACAGCGCTCGTCCGGGCCAAGCATGTGGCGGTGCTGGCGCATCTTCGCACCGTGCAGGTGATCCGCATCGCGCAGCGCTATTACGCCGTCGTGGATGAACGAGTGCTGCAGTGCGTGGAACGTATCGTGGAGCGAGAGGTTCTTCGTCGCGTCCGTCGGGTCATGGACGAGGCTGAAGTTCTTTCGAAGCTGCTGTTCGTCAAGCACATCTCGACCACCTCCATCGCGCAAGCATACGATTTCGCAGTCGCCGAGTAAGTGGATTGTGCTGTTGTCATCGAAGGAAAAGTATGTTTGTAAGGGATACTAACGACGTGAAAATGTACACTGGCAGCGTTCGACAGATTCAAATTAGTAAACGGCGTTTCGAGGTGTACAACTGCGGCCCGGAGCTCTTAACCGTGCCGACCCTCAACCGAGTGAGCCGTTTCTTGGAACTAAAAGACCCGGACGTGATCCAGTTTCTTCTGAGCAAATGCGTCTGGACACCTTGGAATCCCTCCGTGTCATGGCGAACCAAGACCGACCAAACGTACGATCTTGCGGTAAGCGTCGCTGTACGAGAGGAAGGTTCTTTGACGGGCGAGATCCGCGTGGTCAAGCTTCGAGTGGGAAACAAGTGGGTTGGACCGCACCACCATGATGACATGAAGCACAGTCGAAAAGAGATGTGGCTGCACCGCACCGACTATGAGATCCACGAGAAACTGCTGACGGAAGAGAGTCAGTTCTTTCAGACTGTGAAAGCTGCGTGGCAAGCGTTCCTTGATGAGCTCGCTCGACAACCGAAAGAAGATCTGTGGTTCGGAGACGACGGCCATGCGTTTCCATACGACGAACAAGATACGCGCCCTTCGCTACGGGTCAAATACCTGGTGGAGACCTCGATCGACACAGTGATGAAGGAGCACCGTACCATGTTTCGAAGTGTTCACCTGTTCGAGCAGTGGAGAATGGAGCAAGAGGATAAGCCTGATCATCAAGCATCCAATGAACACAGCTTCGCTGGGCCGATATTCGACGAGCACATTGATATTCTCGCCGAGTACTACGAAGAAAAGGCAATGGCAGCAGAGGATGTCAAAATATGGATGTAATGTTTTCTCTACTTTATTCCTCTCAACCTCGGGTCTTTTGGGCAGCTCTACCCTTGGGGAATTTTTCTAGCAGTCCGACGAGCTGCTTGAGCTCATACTTTTCGGACACCGCGAGGAGCTGGACGTACGCCACATCTGTGGCCGACAGCTCCCGCTTCCCAGACGCCTTCAGCGCGATGCCTTCCTTCAGCAGCGTCGCGAGTTCCGTGACACCGTAATTGATCCCATATGTGTGCACCAGTCCGTCTTGTATCTGCTTGGCGAGCCCCCAGCGCCGCTTCTCGGCTTGCTCCTCGCGAGCCTTGGCGTTGGTCAGTTGGAGCTGCTCGCTGACGGCGAATCGCCAGGGCGAGTCTTGCTCTCGACGGTGCACGTCGCCCGCGGTCGGATTCGCGAGAATCTTGCGCCGCGGCGCCGTGGTCTCGGGCTGCGGGGACGACGGAGGCTCTGGATCCTCGAGCGCTTCTTGCATAAG
Organism: Pythium dissimile; assembly: GCA_023336445.1. NCBI lineage: Eukaryota > Oomycota > Peronosporomycetes > Pythiales > Pythiaceae > Pythium > Pythium dissimile. Next base: position 23,503 of record JAADWZ010000218.1, on the reverse strand, counting down.
AGATGATGATCAGAAGTGAAGCCATGTCTGAAATAGAGTGACGGTAAACACTTTCGTGCAACGTCAGTGTACAGTGCAAAATGAGGCATACTGTATCTGATTTAGAAAAGTTAGATAGCATAGAAATCAGTTGAATTTGATCTGCTCAACTGCTAAAGGTTCTTCATCAACCCGCCTTTGGGGCCGCCATGGGCCGCAACAAAGGCCGACAATGCGGGGGCTACGCGTCCAAGCTCGAGCGGTGTGTGGCTACATATTGAAAAGTGTACAGACCGTCTCGTCTCTGTACTCATAGACGGCGTATTCCCTTCAACGCGTAGATTCGCTCTGCAGCGATATTTGCAGCGCGAAGTGTCCAAGGTCGTGACCCAGCGCACTAAAGACAGGCAAGCGCAATGGCGGTTAGACCAACGGCGGCGTGAGAAGGAGGCGCGTGACGCTGCCTCTGCTGTCAAACGTAGAGTCCGCGTGGATGTGGTCAAGGCGCTGATGAACGCGCGTCTAAAAGACGACCAGATCGAGCAGATCAAGCTTAAGCGCGTAGAGGCCATCGAGTCGGAGCTGCAGCGCTCCACCAGCATCGAGCCTTGTGCGTCGCTTCAAGAACGGTACTGTAGCGTGTGAACTCTGCTGAGGATACAAGCGCAATACAGTTTTGGTGACGATATACTGCATGTCTGTAGATGCCTCTTCGAGATCGCCAAGACCTTCGACTTGTATTCGTCCACGTGTCCGTTCACGCAGGAATTCTTCGCCTCGTTCGAGCCGTGGATGATCACGCGGCTCTCGACGCTCACGGCCGCGTTCAAGACCATGAATGACGACAACGTGAGTCTGCTGCTCCTCCAGGAAACCGTAGAGCTCACGATCGGCTTTGTGCGGCAAGAGGCCTCGCTGTCTCTGCTGGTCGAGGACGCTTCCGACGCCAAGCAGCAATTCACGTGGCAGCGAAGCAACAAACTGTTCCACGGCCGCGGTTACGAGCTCGTGGATTCCTGGGACGAGCTCGATGTGGATGAAGTGGATATTGTCCAGACCCAGGACGAAACGCTGCTCACGACACTTAAGCTCATCTCCTGCCGAGGGCTCTCACTGGGCTTCCTGAGCCGACTGAATGTATTGCACCCGCACATTGAGCACCTGGAGATCACCGACTGCTTCGATGTGGCCAACAGCGAGCAGGGCACCGCGCTGCTGCGGCAGATCTCGCGCTTCCGCTCGCTCAAGACGCTGCGGCTCTCTTGGTGCTCGTGGCTCACGACCGAATGTCTCGTCGCATTCGCGTACCAGCTGCTTCAGCCGCCAGCCAGTGGGCTCGTCACACTCGAGGCGTCGCATTATTTCGACGTCGTCGAGGACTACGTCAAGTCCGTGTACGCGGACATGATGCCGCTCGTCAGCTTGAAACTTCTAGGTTGATGTGAATGTTCAGGGACCATTTCAACCAATCCAAATCGACCAAATGCAATTTAGCTCAACCTCCAAACATTTTCAGTGCAAAAATCGAAAATCGAACACGTTTCCAAGGTTTCTATACCAAAACAATCTTCAAAGAGAACTTTCTTCCTCGTGAGCGCCTAATAAACCAGGCAGCCACCGAGCCAAAGCCGAGGATTCAGGTAGGCAGCCATGAGCATCGCGGGGCCGCTCTATCGCCGCTCGCCGCGGCTGTTTAACAAGAACAAGCCTGGCGACTGGACCTTTGTCTGGTGCGAGCTCCACGAAAATGGCGAGTTCCTGGTCTTTGCGGATCCGCCGCAGGCGACGTCGCCCGACAATGGAGCCGCTGGCGGCGGCGGCGGAGGCCACGAGGATGGCGGCGCGTCCTCGTCACCAACAATGGCGCCCTCGCGCAAGCTGCTGTCGATCCCTGTGTGCGAGTGCGACATCGCGCACGTGCGCAGCGACGGCCGCGACGCCTTCGAGATTATGCTCCACAAAGGCGGCAAGAAGGAGACATTTGCGTCCCACGAGTCGAGCTACGACGTCGACTGGTGGTGAGTAACGATACCTGTTCTGCATGGCTTTCGAAATGGTTCTAGTCGTTTGGAAGGTCTAAAGCTGCACCGTGTTGGCAGGATGAATTCGCTGCTCGCGGTCAAGCGCGACCTGGAGCACGGCGTGCGCCCTAAGCTGTCGATCGTGTGTCCGCCGTCCACAGCGGACACCGAGCCGGCGCGCGGCGCCGTGCGCTCAACTGCCCGCCGCCCGCCGTCCGCGACCAACTGTGCGGCAAGTGCCAACACCACCATCCACAGCACTCGCTCGCCGGGGATGCAGCGCCGCCATCCGACGCTCGAGGCCGCGGTCACGCGCTTTGAGCGGTTCACGATCTACGAGACACCCGCGCTGTTCTACGTCGTGTGCTCGGACCGCCACTACACGCGGTTCCGCATTCTGTCGCTGGACCGCACAATCGAGCGACCCACGAGTTTGGCGCAAGTGCTCCAGGAAGACCCGGAGCTGTACACGTGGGCTGCGATGGAGGACAAGCTGCAGGTGCTGGCCGAGGACTCGCGCATCGCCGGCACCAAGCTCATCCGCGCATTCACGGCCGTCGCGATTGTGGGATGTATCCGGTTTTTACGCGGCTACCACTTTACGTTTGTGACCCAGCGCCGCAAGATCGGGTGCATTGGTGGTAACTTCATCTACGGGATCTCGGCGACGCAGCAGCTGAGCGTGACCCAGTCGAAAGGCCAGGAGAGCATCACGGGCAACGCTTGGATGTGGGTCAATCGGTGGTTCAATCCGAGCCCCGAGGAAGACGCCGAGGCGCGGTACCTCGGGCTGTTCCACTTTATCGACCTCACCAAGGATTTCTACTTTAGCTACTCGTACGACGTCACCCACTCGCTCCAGTACAACATGACCACGGAACGTTCCGAGCCGGCAGAGATGTTCACGTGGAACGAATACCTCACCCGCGAGCTGAGGGCGACGCTTAGTGTGGGCGCGTCGACCGATCTCATCCTGCCCATTGTATTGGGCTCGTACGAGCAGCGCAAGTGCTCGGTGTTTGGGCGCCTGATCAGCATCACGCTGCTCGCGCGCCGCTCGCGGCACTTTGCCGGCACGCGATACCTCAAGCGCGGCGTCGCCGACACGGGCAAAGTGGGCAACGACGTCGAGACCGAGCAGATCATCGAGGACGAAAGCATGGGCGCCGGCAAGTTCAGCTCGTTTGTCCAGTATCGAGGCTCGATCCCGGTCTTTTGGTCGCAAGAAACGTCCGCGACGCTGCCCAAGCCGCCGATTGTTTGTGCGTCCTGCGATATATACAATATGGTGGGTGCGAATCGTTGGGACGCTCGATAATGAACGGTGTGTGTGTGTGTGAGTGTGTAGTGAACCGTGTGGACCCTACGTACACGGCGTCGAGGAAGCACTTTGCCGACCTGTTTGCGCGCTACGGCTCGTCGATCGTGGTGCTCAACCTTGTCAAGCAGAGCGAAAAGAAAGAGCGCGAGGTGATCGTCGGCAACGAGTTTATGAACGCCGTCGAGTACCTCAACAGCTTCATCCCGGCACAGCATCGCATTCGCTACGTAGCGCTGGATTATTCGCGGCTGTCGAAGCAGAAAGGGCTCAACGTGCTCCACTCGCTCGACAAGGTCGCCGTGTGGGCGCTGACCCAGACGGGCTTTTTCTGCAGTGCGCCCAAGCGGCAGATTGGTCGAACCGACAGCAAGCAAAGCGCGTATGTGTCGTTCGCGTCGATTGGGGCTTCGCCGCAAGACTCGCCAAGTGGCGCGACCCCCAACTCCATCGCATCTCAGCTGGATCCATTCGACCCACCTCCATCGCCCACCATTCCGCGCAAGTCCGGGGACTGGCTGGAGCAGAAAGGCGTGCTACGTACCAACTGCATCGATTGTCTCGACCGAACCAACGTGAGCCAGTTCAGCGTCGGCATGCGAGTGCTCGGCCAGCAGTTGTACGCGATGGGCATCCGCAACACACCGCTCCTTGAAAGCCGCTCGCAGCTGGTGCGAGTGCTAATGCTGCTGTACTCGTTGGTCGGGGACGCCATTTCCATGCAGTACGGCGGCTCCGAGGCCCACAAGAACGTCAAGAACAGCGCCGGGCGCGAGAAGGTCAAGCACCGCGAGCTGCTGACGTCGATCCGCCGGTACTACAGCAACTCGTTCACGGATATGCTCAAGCAAGACGCGATCAATATCTTTTTGGGACACTTTGTGCCACAGCAGGGCGAGCCTCCGCTGTGGGAGCTGGACTCGGACTACTACCTGCACAACTTTGAAGTTCGAAACGGCGTGGCGGCCTGTGATCAAGTACGGCAGACGCTTGAAAAGCAAGAAGAGAACAAGCGCAAGGCCATCAAAAGCGTCCCCTCGGCCGTGGATCTGCACGCGCTCGACGATGGAGAGGAAGAGGTCGGTGGTAGCGTCCGCGGTGAACTGAGTGTGCAGGAAATCCGGCGACGTGAAGCTTATGTGCAGGAGTGCAAGCGCCTTCTCGAAGACTGGTGGAAAGAACCTCTGGACCAGTTTGAGCGCCCAAAGTTTTGTGCGGCTCGCATGAAGACAAAGCGGACTCCGTCCAGCGAGGCTGAAGATCTGGTCATTCCGGGCCACGTTGACGTCGCAGAGTCGAGCACCGTGTCGACTCCCGTCGCTGAAGGTGCAGCGGACGGAATTGGCGAAACTCGCCCTTACCGTCTGCCGTCGCTCGGCAACTCAGACACGTTTCTGCAGATGTACCATCCCGAGGAGCTCACGTCTTTTGACAAGACGCTCGGGTACAAATTCATGAGTCCCATGGATTTGTCCAACGAGCTGAGCAGCGACGACAAGGCTCGACCCCGCACGGCTTCCAACATGGACGCTTCGGCCGACACGCTCCCAGGTCGAGCCATCAGCGCCGACGAAGTGAGCGTGGACTTGGCCTCGGTGACGCGAAAGTCGCGGACGTACACGACCAAAGGCGTTCGCAGCATGAGCGCACCGGACGTTAGCAACGACCTCGACCCTCTCAGTCTCGTAAAAACTCCACGACGTCACGTTGAGTTCACCCCGACACACTCGCGCATTGATGAGAACCAGACAACAGCTGACATCAAGTCACGCTTGAGCAACCAGCCCGTCCTCGCGGGGCGGTCGATGACGCTCACGCAGATGGGCAAGTCGCCGTACAAGAATGCTATTAAGCACAAGGACGAACAGATCAGCATCGAAGACTATGCCAACAGCCGCAGGTACGGCTGTGGCCGGGTGGGGCCAGATGATCTTGAGCATGGATTCTGACAACAGCAACAACAAAAAACCGGTTCTGTATTGTAGCAACAAGAACATGTTTATTGGCGAGTGCACAGCTCATCTGGTGGATCCCCACTACGAACGGTTGGTGTCCCCAGTTAAAGGTTTGGATGGAATCCATGATAGCGGCTGATGCGTATGGTTTATTTGATGCAGCTATGTTCACTGGAGCCGACACTGGGAGAGAGACAGCGAAAGCGTCAAGATCTACTTTGAGTCGTATTTGCGCGACAACAATATCAGTCCGGACGACGCGAAAGCACTGCGCGATGCACAGAGACGCGCAGGCGCCACGTTCAACCTTCAAGCCGGACCCTACGCAGGGCTCGACCAGACCGTGAAAGCCCGCATGCTGGTCGCGAAAAAGCTCAAGGAAGAGTCGGACGAGGACCGGAAGGCCTTCGAAGCCTCGATGGACTACACAAAGCTTATGTCGGCGCACGAGTCGACCATCCCGTCGGAGAGCCTGGAGCTGTACAGGTCGTTTTTCGACGAGCCGCTTCCCGAAGTCCCCATGTACACCAAGCCAGCTCCGACCAAGGCCACGTCTTCACCGTCCTTGGGGCAGTCAACGCCCACAGCCGCTGCTCTGCAGCTGAGCGAGGACCTCCAGAAGCTCACCCAGGAAAGCAAACGGAAGCTCCGCAAGCACGCGGCGAGACATGGCTTCGTTTCGGTGGGTCCGCTGTTGAAGCTCGACGGCGGCAAAGACCAGGAATTCATTCTCTTCAACGAGGCCGCGGCCGAGAACCGCTTCCCGGACGTGATCAAGAACGAGACGGAGCTCTCGTTCTACGCCAAGTGAGCATACCGTAGCAATGCAATACTACGTAGCAGTACAATACTATACATCTCGACGAAATGCACCTCGACGATGATGGACGGCGGTTTGGAGAGGCACTAATGGCTAGTCATTGATACGGGGGAAGCTGCTCACCTCGCATGCATTGAAAATGAAGCGTGGTCGAAGCGAGCAGCAGCCTCGCTACGAGTCGAAGGAGCGGCGCACAGACGAAGCGAGCGGCGCGACCAGTCACCAGAGCCCACAGAGTCGCGTGGCGACGCTGCGCGTTCCCGATCCGAGGCGACACCGATCGGAGGCAGCTCGCGTGACGCTGTCGCAGGTGAGGAGCTCCCCGGACTACTCGATCAATGCATGGTAGCGTCCGTCTCTAATACGCGAGGCGTTGGGTTGTCTGCGTTCCAGCCGCGCGAAGTAGCGCACTTCAGCAAGTTTGCAGGTGACCATGTGCAGTTTGACCGATCCAACTTGGTAAATACTTGGAGCAATTTCAATGCGATGATTTCGGTTCTGGCGGCTTATGTGATTGGGGGTTGAGTGGTGTCGTTGCTGTAGATGAAGTATCGAACACCACCGGTGCGTTGAAGTAGCAGACCAAGCCCTGTAACAGCGTGGCCGTGTGCACTTTTCTCATGATGACTGGCAGATTGGAGCAGATCTACTAGAAGGAATTGAGAGTTACACCGCAATCGACGAGTCGGATCCGTCGGTTCCGCCAGCGCCGTTGGCTCCGTTGCTAGCTGCGCTGGATCATTTCAAAGAGCGGATCCCACGGCCGCCGCATTTTGTAACCTTTCGAAACAATCTCAACAAGATACTCGGGGTGAGTGAGCGCGTGAGGTTGATTGGATCTGCTGGTGAGACCAGCACTCACCATGCTGTGTCGTTAGACACCATATAACACGTCCAATCCATGGACACTGGGCGCGGAGAAGAGGGACGGATGCGTGTATCTGAACGTGAGACGAACACCCGAGGAGCTCGCTCGCAACGGCCGTCTGATGCCTGGGAATCAAGCGGATGCGATGTACTCTGGACGGCGCTTTGAGCTGTACGCAACCGAGAGCAAATCCAGCGAGCGCAGCGTCAACCAGGACGAAGAGTTTTGCGGATTGTTCTCGCTCTCTTTGGGCGACACGCGGCTGGTCGTCGGCGCCGAGATCGACTGCTTCGACGCCCACGACCCAGAGACCGACAGCTACGCGTACGTGGAGCTCAAGACCACGCGCGTGATCCACTCGAGCAAGGACCGTTTCACGTTCGAGCGCTACAAGCTGCTCTCGTTCTGGATCCAGTCCTATATTGTGGGGACACCGCGGATCGTGTGCGGGTTCCGCGACGACCAGTTCGGGCTGCAGAAGCTGCAGACTTTCCGGACCACCGAGATTCCTTCGTTCTGCCGCAAGTACTGGGTACGTTCGTGCATACGTGGTCGTTGCTCACCTTGTATATCCGTGAATGGGCGGGGCCACATTTGATGCCGAGATTACTCTGGACAGGACCCACAGGTGTGCCTCAGCTTTGCGGAATCACTGCTGCGATGGGTCTACGAAACGGCGGAGGAAGGACGAGTGTACAGCGTGACCTACACGCCGCGCGACCACTGCGTGGAGATGAGCGAGGACCACAGTGAGGCATCGTTCTTGCCGTCGCGTCGCCAAGCAGCATGAAGCCATTTCAGAAACGGCTAATTTGTGTACCCTCCCCTGAACGAGCAACCTTAATCTCGTGTGAGTAACGTAACCCACTGTGTACCCTCCAGAAGATTCACAGTCAAAGCCTTGACTCATAAAAGCAGCGGAAAGTGGGTAGGGTTCTACGCTGATTGATTGTTGAGGTGTTAAATCAGTAGGCTTGGGTTCAGTTATTGAACCAAATCGCGGTCTATCTGATGCAAGATGCAAGATGCAAAATCGCACCAACTAATTTAACATATTCACGCTGACGTCAGATGTCCGGATCTCCTGGACTTTCGCGGATTATTGTAATCCCAAGATGCGATCATTGGCTTGGATTGAGATCTCCAAGCGTTGCAGAAGCCAGGTTAAGCCGACGATGCCTTGCGATCCCTTTTCGGATCTGCGTCCATCTGTTGCGGTTAGCTACCGTTTTGTCGTGGGTGCGACCACAACAACACGAGCAGGATTGTGCTGGCAAATGCCAGCATGCCGCTTCCTGGAATGGGAATGGCATTCCCTCTCGCTTGCGTCCGCTCGTCTGCTCTCCATCTGTAACCAATGCGCTGGTCGCAATTATGTTCCGCTCAAGAACACAGGTGTAAACGGATCTCTGACTCTTTACCTACAGAGAGAGAGAGAGAGAGAGAGAGAGAGCGACAGCAAGTGTGACCGAGCAACCACAACGGGAATTTCCTCCCCCCTCCACCGCCGCTCCTTCAGAACAGTTCTCCACTTTCGCTCTCCCCTCCCCCACAGAACATAATGCAGACACCGCGCGCAATTCTCGTGCTGGCAGCACTGCTGGCGACCCAGTGCGCCGTTGACGCCTACTCCCCGGGCAAGGTCGCGTCCGGCGCCTCGAGCAAGTCGCAGCCGGGCTTCTGCACCAAGCCCGAGGACTGCAAGGTAGCCGGCTACGAGTGCGTGGCCCTCCAGACCACGCGCTCCGGCACCGAGGACGTCAAGCAGTGCGTCCCGAAAAAGCAGGACGCGGACGTGTGTTCCGGCCAGTTTCCCGGTCTCTGCCCCACGTTCTCGTCCTGGAAGGAGCCGTACAAGCTCATCAGCAGCGTGTGCACGTACAAGCCCGCGAAAAAGTGTTCCAAGGACCCCACGGGCGAGAGCGTCAAGGGCGAGGTCGTCTGTGTGCCCGGCGCCGTGGACAACGACGACAACCAGCTCTCGGTCATCTACGGCTGCGTGGACATCGACACGTCGGCCGGTAAGCTGGGCTTTACCGACGCGGAAGACGCCGGCAAGCTCGCCAAGACGCTCGGCACGGCCGACGTCGTCATGAAGGCCTGTCTCGACACCAACTCGTCCAGCGCCGCTAGCGCCGCGCTGCTCTGCGGCGGCCACGGCACCTGTCTGCCGCAGGGCGCGGCCTCGCTTAAGTACGAGTGCCGCTGCAACGTTGGCTACAGCGGCGACTTTTGCGACAACAAGGACTCGAACAAGTGCGCGCTGCCGGGTCAGTGCAGCGCCGGCGAGTGCAACCTGGAGAAGCAGATGTGTGAGTGTCCGGCGGGCACGACGGGCAACCAGTGCGCTGACTGCGACGCGTCGTCCACCAGCGCCTGCAACGGCAACGGCCAGTGCACGAACAAGCAGTGCAAGTGCAGCGATGGCTTCCTGGGTGACCATTGCGACCAGAAGGTCAAGCCCAAGGTCAGCTCCATCTCCAAGAGCACCACCTCGGGCTCGGCCGCTGGCAACGATACGGTCGGCAGCGCCGCTGTGACGGCCCGCCATGGCTATGCCGCGACCAGCCTCGCGGCAGCCGTCGTCGTCGCCGCGTTGGCCATGAACTAGAGAACCACAAACCGCAACAACCAAGCTGAACCGGATCATACGCGCGTCTGTAGAACGAAAATCAAGGATTTGTGCTTTTTTTTATCGTTTTGGTTCTGCCTCTTCAAAGAAATTGATCCCCACTAGCTCAGTTGGCAAGTACGTCTGGCTTTTGGTCTCTTCTTCCGTATGGTCTGGATTATACAAGTACCCCTGACCGTAACCAAGGTTCTGCATGAGCTTGGTGGGCGCGTTCCGTAGATGCAGGGGCACATCGGGCTGCGCGCCATGGTCCCAGTCGCGGATCGTCTGCTTGACACGCTTGTACGTTTTGTACACTTCGACTGATTTTGGTGCTCGCGCCAGCAGCGTCGCACACTGCGCCAGCACGACGTCGCACTCGGGCATGCCGATGAAGTGGGCGGCGTGGTAGGCAGCCACTGCCTGCTCCAGCAAGTGCGGTGCGCCGAGCCCCACGTCCTCCGCCGCGATGCGAATCATCCGCCGCGCGACGAACAGCGGATTCTCGCCGCCTTCCAGCATGCGCGCGAGCCAGTAGAGTGCGGCGCTGGCATCGCTGCCCCGCACGGACTTGTGGAACGCGCTGATCATGTCGTAGTGGAAGTCAGCGTTGCGGTCGTAGAACAGCGTCTGGCGGTTGGCAAAACAGTGCTGCACGTGGTCGCTTGTGACGGTCAGCACGCCTCGGTCGTCCACAGTGTCCGCCGTTTGGACAGCCATTTCAAAGCAGTTGAGCGCCACGCGCGCGTCGCCCCCACACTGAGAAGCCAGGTAATCGAGCGCGGCGTCCTCGGCTTTTAACCTCTGAACAGACGAGCCATTGACGGTCACTGTATGGACGATTCCGTCATTCTGCGTGGCGATCGCACGAGTGAGGATGCTTCGAACCGATTCTAGGCTGTGCTTCTGTAGCGTGTACACGCGGCACCGACTCAGCAGCGCGTTGTTGATCTCGAACGACGGGTTTTCGGTGGTCGCGCCGATCAGCGTGATGGTGCCGTCCTCCACGGGCGGTAAGAAAAAGTCCTGCGTGTTCTTCTTGAACCGATGGATCTCGTCGACAAACACAATCGTGTGGCGCCGGAGCAGTTTTTTCTCCCCCCGCGCTTTCTCGATCGCATCTTTGATCTCCGCCATCGTGGACGTCGCGCCCGAGAGAACGATAAACTTGCACCCCGTGCGCTTGGACACGATCGATGCGAGCGTAGTTTTGCCGCACCCAGGCGGCCCCCATAGGATCATGTTGGGCACGCGGTCCGACTGGATCAGCGTGGAGAGGAGCTTTCCGGGACCAACCAGCTCCTCCTGCCCGACGAAATCTTCCAGCGTTGCCGGCCGCAGTCGCTCCGCCAATGGCGCATTCGCATTCACTTCCATAGCGCGCGGCCTGCGCTGTGTGGTGTCAGTGGTTGGTAGGTCATCCGGCGTCACTGCTAATACTGCCGACGATGGTGGAGATACTTGCGCCATGGGGGCAGAGTTGCTACTGGGGCGTCGTTGTCGGGCGTCACTGAAGAACGAGTCGCTGGGCTCGCGCTTGCGCTTCTTCTCGGCGGACGCGCTGATGGAGAGACAGGACTCGACGTGCAGCGCTAGGTTCTCCTGGCGGAAGTGCCGCGAGCAGATCGGACACGCCGCTGATGCCATCTTCTGCTGTTGGGAGCAAACTTGCTCGGTGACCAATTCTTGGCGGGAAGCTACAAAATTGACAAGCTGAGTTCCAGCCAATTGGAGACGCTAAATCGCTTTCCAGCCAATCAAGGTCCACGTGCTCGTTCACTCCAATTAGAGAACCCTGTCTTGATTGTCCACCAGCGAATAAAAATCCCAGTCAGCGAAGCGTCATGACTGGGATCACGACCAACATGCGGCGTCTGGTGCTCGCTGGCTTCTCGGCTCAGCGCGCTCTATCGGCGCCGCGCCCGCTAGCACCATATAGAATGATTTCTTCGCATCATGCTACCGTCGGTCTTGTCTCCAGAACTGGTCCACAACGTCCGCTAGCAACGCCGATGTCAGCTCGCTGGTTCAGTGCTCAAGCCTCGGAGCTCGCCTCAGCGCCATCCTCATCCTCATCTGCTGGTCGCCGCCGCAAGCCAGCGAATGCCGTGCGCGCCAAGTCCAAGCGGCAGAAGGAGCTGGCGCTGTTGGTGCGCGCGCTGCAGCTCTTTTACGAGCGAGAACGGCACTTTGCCGTGCCCATCGGCTTTGAGATCCCGCGCTCGACGGCGTGGCCCAGCGATCTGCGCGGCCTCGCACTGGGCATGAAGACCCACAAGCTCATGCAGGCCGTGGCCAACGGCAAGCAGCCCAAGGGTAGCGATGAGTACCTGTCCGCGCTCGAAACGCTCGGGTTCCCGGTGTTTTCGTGGCACCAGTTCGTGTTCAGCAGCGTGTTTGTGCCCGCGCTCCAGAGCTACGCGGCGCTCCACGGCAACTTGTTTGTGCCGCAAAAGTTTGTAATTCCCGCTGGCGACGACGTCGCGTGGCCTCGCGAAACGTGCGGGTATCCGCTCGGTCTCCAAGTGGCCAAGCTGCGACGCGCCAAGAGCTTTGTCGAAGACGACGACGTCGCGACATTGGATGCCATCGGATTCATCTGGAGCGTGCGCGAGGCCAAGTGGCACCAGTTCTTCCTCCCTGGACTGAGACTCTACAAGGAGCTTCACGGCCACGTGGATGTGCCGCTCGCGTTCGAGATCCCAGAGGACAATCGCGAGACCAACCCGTGGCCGCAGCACTTGCGCGGGTATCGTCTCGGCCGCCACGTACACATGGTACGCGCGGGCAAGTACGCCGATTATGTCGAAGAATCCAAGTCGGAGCTGAACGGGCTCGGGTTCTCCTTTGATCTGTCCGAGAGCCTGTGGAACTTCACGATCTTCCCGTCGCTCGAGGCGTTCGCCCACGTCCACGGACACTGCGACGTGCCGCAAGACTTCATCGTACCGGCCGAGGACCCGTGGCCCGAGACCGCGTACGGCTGGCGCCTGGGCCATACCGTCAAAAGCATTCGCCACCAAGGCGTCTACGAAGACCAAGTGCGGGCCTGCCGCGCCGAGCTCGACCGCATCGGGTTTGTGTGGAGCTCTACCGACCGCGTCGAAGTGACCGCGCGACGAATCGTTTTGCCGGCCATGAAAGCGTACCTCGCGATCCACAACGACATCCTCGTTGGCACCGATTTTGTGGTGCCCGAACAAGGCGGCACGTGGCCACAGCAAGCGCGCGGCTTCCGTCTCGGCCACTGGATCACGCGAGTTCGCGGCGGTCTGATTGAGCTGCCCAAGCCGCTTCGCGAGGAGCTCGACCAGCTCGGGTTTGTGTGGCGCTTCAACGACGAGCGCTGGAACCACGTGGTGCTGCCAGCGTTCCGCGCGTACGCCCAGATCCACGGTAGCTGCAAGGGAATGAGCACTAAGTTCCACGTGCCGCAAGACGACGCGTACCCCAAGCGGTCGTGGGGCGTGAACTTAGGTGGTGCGCTGTGGCACATGAAGAACGGAGACACGTATATCCACGATCCCGTCAAAGAGCGCGAGCTCAAAAAGCTCGGGGTGTTGTAGGCGTGAAAATTGGATGCATGAAACAAAACCGACTAGAAGCACGAATGAAAAAACGAGGATAATGTTGAATTTTACAGACGCCATACAGCTAACTTGACTCGCCCCACAGCTGCCACGACAAGACACGAGCGATAGAATCCTCCCCACCACAAACCCCTCGCCCCTGCCTTCTCCACCAGCGTCTTACGCCACTTGGTCCATGCGGTTGTAGTCGTTGTCCGGGAACTCGCCGAACTCGGCCATGGGCTCGTCCGCCAGCAGCCGCGCGGTCACGAGATTCTCGTCCGACGACTTCATCTTGAGCCGCAGGCGTCGCCGCGTGGTCTGCGCCGACTCGATCTTCTGGCCGAGCTTGCGACACGTGCACATGAGTCCCGTGGCGTTGTCCATGAGCGCGTGGGAGCCGTGCTGCGACGACTCGTGGCGCCCGTTGCGGCGGCCGTGCATGTGGTGGCCGCTTGAGGCCTCCGACTGGCGCCCGTTGCGCTTGACCAGCTGCGCGTTGGCTTGCTGCGCGTACCGTGGGCGGTGGCCCGAGGCGACCTCCATCGCCGCATCCTGGTCCGTGGAGACGGCGCCTTCTTCAAGCATCGCCAGCGGCTGGCATAGATGAATCTGCTCCTCGTCGAAAAAGTAGAGCGCCGCCGAGTACTCGAAGCTGCGCGCGTGCTTGATGTGGTGGAGGAAGCCGGCGTCCATGAGCATGTTGCCGATGCGCACGGCCTCGTGCTCGGCCGCGATCTGCTCAAGCGCATACATCTTCTCGATCGCTCTTGAGCCGGGGAAGCTGATCTGCGCGACGTCGGCGAGCCGCGGTGCCGCGGCCACGCCGGACTTGCCTGACTGGGAGTAGGCCTTGCTGGTCGCGTGTGCGAACCCGCACTCGAGCGTCTCAATGAGCTCGAGCGTGTAGACGGCGCAGGTCTCTTCCTGGATGGTCTCCAGTACGCTCACAATGTTCTGCGCGCTGGGGCGCATGCGAGGGTCCGCGTGCCACGCCGTCTGGATGAGGTCTCGCAGCGGCGGGTACATGCGCTCGTCCAGGAACGGCCGCTGGCCGGCGAACACACTCTCAAAGACCTCGGACTCGCGGCGGTTGTACTGGTCGCGCTCCGACGAAGCAGTCGCCTGCGTGCGAACGGACGAGTTGTACTTGGCCTCGTTCGGGTACAAAATGTCCCACATGGTCATCGCGAGCGCGTAGATGTCGGCGGCCTCGCCGTACTTGGACGTGCCGGCGTTCTTGCTGCGAATCACCTCGGGCGCCATGTACTCGGGACTGCCTTTGAGATTCCCCATGATCTCGGCGAGTCCGCCGCCTGGCTGGCTACCGGCCGCCGCTGCGACCAGCACCTTTTTCTTGGACCCGTCAGCCGCCGTGGCGAACGTCGTCGCTGGCGCCTCGTGCTCGTGCTGGTGGCCGCTGGCCGCGCGCATCGACAGCGTGCGCGACGCGCCGAAATCCGTGAGCTTGACCGAGCCTTCGCGGTCCACCAGGAAGCTCGACGGCTTGATGTCGCGGTGTACGAACGCCGGCGAGAAGCTGTGCATGTACGCCACCGCGCGCGCCGCGTCAATCATATAACCAACGTTGATTAAGAACTGCTGGCGGTGAGGGTTCTGCCTGGTCTTCTTGGCCATCGACCGCGTGATGTCCTGCAGTGAGCCCTGGCAGAGCTCGGTCACGAGGCAGATCGTCGGCGGACACACGCACATGCCATAGAACGTGACCACGTTGGGGTGGCGCAGCGCGCCGCAGAGCGCGGCCTCGTGCGAGTACTCGGCCACGATCTCCTCGTCGAAGGTCTCGGGCGTGTACACTTTGATGGCCACGGGCAGCTGCTTGGAGTTGAGCTTGCCGCGAAACACCATTGCGCTCTCCGACTCGCTGAGCTTGTGCTGGATGTCCAGGTTGCCAAAGTCGATGATGTACTTGCGGTGGAGCTCAATCAGTACGTGGAGTCCCTTGGCCGAGATCCGTTCCTCCACTTTGCCCTTGCGGCGGAACCGGGATTGGAGCTCGACCGCGCGCTTGCCAATCCCGCGCCAGTGCTCCGTGTCGGCCTTGAGCAGGCGCCAGATGAAGAACGGACAGGTCGCGTTCCAGCCGACTGTGAACCAGCTGAGCGTGAGCGAGGTGTTGACGCTACCAGCACGGAACGCCTCGCAGGACGTCAAGTAGAACACTTGGGTCATCACGTAGTAGAACGCGTACTCGCGGATTGTGCGGCGGCTCGCGCGGCTTGGCGGGTGCACGCAGTAGTAGACCATAGGGATGAACGTGAGCCAGCGCGTGAAGAACAGCATGAAGTAGTAGAACCGTTGCTGGCTGGCTTGGCCGTAGTCAAACATGAGCCAGCATACTGGGATCGTGTAGCTCGAGGCAAAGAAGTTGACCATGCAGGCTCGCGCGAGCGCCGGCACCGAGAGTGACTTTTGCAGCATGTAGACGGGAACTAGCAGGTAGAGGAACTGCTTGGTCGCGTAGATGAACTCGACCGTGAGTAGCGTGGAGCTGACCGTGATGAAGTCTGAGCTCATGGTCGCGGCGAAGAAGATCGTGTACCCGGCCGTGAGTGCGGCCATGAACCAGAGCAGCGGCTCAAAGGCCGGCAGAATGATCTTGCGCGTGGCCTCGGCGTTGCCCTTCATAGCCAAGTGGCGGTTGTGGCGGATGTACGCGAGCAGCACGAGGCAGAACAGCAACACCAGCACGTAGCCGCCGATCACGATGCGCGACTGGTCCATCGACTTGTTCCGCGAGGCCTCGAGGATCTGCGCCACGATGTAGGGCTGGAACTGGAGCTTCTGCGTGTCGTTCATGCCCTTCATGGCCTCGGCCAGTGCGCCGTAGTACGGGTTAAACGGCGCATCAAAGATAGGCGGCTCGGGCAGCGGAGGCAGCGACTGCAAAGAGGCAACCGCCGGCGGCATCGCGGCTGTGGGCGCACTGGTGGTCGTCGCGTTGGCCAGCAGGGTCGCTGTGGCGTTGACCATCGCCACCAACGTTGGCGCAGGGGTCATTGAAGTCGCCATTGGCTGGTGGAACCGGGAAGATGCGAGCCAACCGACTTGGGGGCGATGAAGCGAATGCTCAACTGGAGTTGCCAGGTGCTACTAGACAATCGCGCGGTGCTACGGTGCCCTATTACTAGTACTGGGACTGCACAGCGAGGGTTTGACCTCGAAGGGGACACGCGGCGAAACTACTGTAGGCGATCATGTTGTTCTGTGGAAAGAAGATGTGGATCCGCAGAACACATTTGTCCTATGGAAGAACCCAGTTCAACATCGTGACATGATCACCTCGCTTGAGGAACCGCTGAGGAACTGCTCGATGCAAAAGCATTCTACTGAGAACGACGCGAGAACATGCCAAAGCTATTGTGTAAAAAGTACTATCAACATTGGGTGGTTGCTTTGCTAATGTTACTGGATCAAAGCTTTGAGGGAGTTGTGTTTTGGTTTTGTTTCCGTCGACTTTCGTCTTTTCTCTCGTTTCTTCCGCCAAGTTGGCCGCGCTACGCCAAACTGGACGCGAGCCTTCACGTAGCGGTGATCGCGATGGAAGAGTCAGCCACTCAACCGACCAGATCTGATCAGCGCCATCAACTGACTCAGTCGTGGAGCGACTGATGACCAGCGACCAGTTGCCCCAGGAAGACGCAGATTCCGAACAAAGATGTGTCGTCATCAGAAGAAGAAGAAAAACCGGAGTTTGCTATCATCAGCAGCAGACTCTGCGCTGATTTACCGGACTTATTCCAGCGCTTGCTTCGTGGATAAAACTATGGAACTGGATCGTGACTGGTGGCAGACGGAGAGACTGGGGTAGTCGACAGTGGTCTCGTGCAGTCAGTTCTACTGTAGCACGATTAGCGGTCATACGATGCTGACTGCTGAGAACAACTGAACTCTTCGATTACTGTAGCTCTTTGGGGATCTTGGGTTCTGTCCAGTGTCTCCGATGGAAAGAAATCTTTCAATAATTGCATGCTTGCAGGATGGGATCGGACTCATATCTTAACATATCGGATACTTCCCCAAGCAGTAGGCAGCACATTTAGACAAATCACTAGCTGTACATAACACAGACAGACGTCTACGCCTGGCCCACCTGGACGTCGCGCGCGTGCTGGTCCTGGAACGCTTCAAAGTCTCCGTCGGGCTCGTCCATGAGCAGCCGCGCGGTGACCAAGTTCTCGTCGTTGGATTTAAACTTGAGCCGCAGGCGACTGCGCGTGGTCTGTACCGACTCGACTTTTTGACCCAGCTTCTTGCACGAGCACTCGAGACTCGTGAAGGTGTCGATCAGGATGTTCGAGTCACGGCCGCCGCCGTCGTGGTCGCTCGACGCGTGCGAGTGCCGTGCCGTGCGCGAGGTCTTTCGCGGCGTGGCGCCCGACGCCTTGCCAATCCGATTGGCGCGCCCACTTTGCCCGCCTGTGGCCGCCATGTCGGCCGATGTCCTGGCAGTGCCGCCGTCTTCCAGCATGGCCAATGGCTGACACTGCGTGACATTGTCCTCGTCAAAGAAGTAAAGCGCGGCCGAGTACTCAAAGCCGCGCTGGTGCTTGATGTGGTGCAGGAAGCCGGCGTCCATGAGCATGTTGCCGATGCGGACAGCCTCGAACTCGGCGGCCACGTGCTGCTGCGCGTACATGCGTTCGATCGCGCGCGCGCCCTGGAAGCTGACCATGGTCATGTCGGCCGTGGCCGGCTGCATGCCCACGTAGCCGTGCTTGGCCGAGCTGCAGTCCAGCTCGTCGATGAGCTCGCTCGCGTACACAGAGCAGGTCTCCTCCTGGATGCTTTCCAACGCCTTGACGATCTGCATCGCACGCGGCCGCATGCGTGGATCCGGGTGCCACGCCGACACGATCAGATCGCGAAGCGGCGGGTACACGTGGTCGTCCAGCACCGGGCGGTGGCCGGCAAACACCTTCTCGAACACATCCGACTCGTGCTGGTTGCAGCTGTCGCGCGTGTGGTCCGCAATTGGCGTCGCCGTGCGCGCGTTCGTCACGTACTTGACGCCATTCGGGTACAAAATGTCCCACATCGTGATCGCCAGTGAGTAGATGTCGGCGGCTTCTCCGTACATGGATGCGCCCGCGTTCTTGCTGCGGATCACTTCTGGGGCCATGTACTCGGGCATGCGCTTGATGCTGGTGGTAGCCGTCTCGGTGCGAACCGCCTGGATCGGCGCCGAGGCCAGCACTGTCTGTGGGCCAGATCGAGCGCTACCCCCCACCAGCGGCTGTGTTGGGATCGCGTTCAGGTTGGCGTTGCGGACGCTCAGCGTGCGCGAGGCTCCAAAGTCCGTGAGCTTGACGAAGCCTTCCACGTCGACCAAGAAGCTGGACGGGCGGATGTCACGGTGCACGTACGGCGGCGAGAAGCTGTGCAAGTAGGCGACCGCCCGGGCGGCGTCGATCATGTAGCCGATGTTGATCAAAAACTGTTGACGGTGCGAGTTCACGGCTGACCGCTTAGCCATCGTGCGCGTGATGTTGTCCAGTGAACCTTGGCACAGTTCATGGACGAAACTGATGGTCGGCGGACACACGCACATGCCGTAGAACTTGAGGATATTAGGGTGTTGGAGTGCACCACACAAGGCGGCCTCGTGAGAAAACTCGGCGACCGTGTCCTCGTTCACGTTGGCGGGCGTGAACACCTTGATGGCCACCGACGTCTGCTTGGTGTTGAGGCGGCCGCGGAACACAATCGAGTTGGTGCCTTCGCCGATTTTGTTCTGGATGTCCAGGTTGGCAAAGTCGATGATGTACTTGCGGTGCATCTCGATCAGCACGTGAAGCCCCTTGGCCGAGATCCGTTCTTCCACAAAGCCTTTGCGGCGGAACAAATTCTGGAGCTCGACGGCGCGCTTGCCAATCCCGCGCCAGTGTTCCGTGTCGGCCTTGATCACGCGCCAGATCACGTACGGGCAGAGCCCGACCCACACCGCGCTGGCCCAACCAAACTTGGTGCCGAGCTCGATGCTGCCGCCCTGGTGGAAAATCTCACAGGCCGAAAAGTAGAGGCACTGGACGACTAGGTAGAACAGAAAGTACTCGCGGAACGCGCGCGCGCTGGACCGCGCCGGCGGCCAGAGGCACACGTAGAGGAACGGAAAGAACGTGAGCCAGCGCGCGGTCCAGACCACCCAGTAGTAGAAGAGCTGCTGGTCCTCGCGGCCGTACTCCTGCATGGCCCAGATGACCGGCACCGTGTAGAACGACGCAGCCAGCGTGATGGCGATCGCACGGATCAGCGCTGGCACCGAGAGCGATTTCTGCATCATGTAGATGGGCACCAGCAGGTAGAGCACTTGCTTGAATGCGTAGGCCATCTCGATGGTCACAAACGTGGACTGGACGGTCATAAAATCGCTTTGCATGGTCGTGGAATAGAAGACGATGTACCCGATGAGGATGACCGAGAACGTCCAGAGCATGGGCTCAAATGCCGGCAGCACAATCTTGCGCGCGGCCGCCGCGTTGCCTTTGGTGGCCAAGTGGCGGTTGTACCGGATGTGGACGATTAGCACGACGTTGAAAATGAGCACGAGCACGAAGCCCAGCAGCAGCAAGTAGCTGATCTCCACGGCCTTTTTGCGCGCAGCCTTGACCATCTCCTGGATGAGCACCACTTGGGCCTGCGCCTGCGCCTCGGGACTAAGCCCGGCCATGAGCGACGCCAGCGTGCCGTTGCCCGTGTCCAGGCCGTCCAGATACGGGTTGGACGGCGCGTCGAAGATACCCGGTCGGGGCAGCGGCGGGATGGACACCGAGATTGGCGCGGGCGTGAGCATGGTGGCCATGGAGCCGCTGGACGAACCAGTTGTTGGCGCCGCCGTCATGCCGATGAATGACGATAGGTCGGTGCCGTTGAGCATCTCGTTGACGGCCGCCGCGGCTGCCGGGTCCAGCATGGAGAATGCTGTGCTGGCATTGGCCGAGCCGTTGAAGTAGGCGGCCATGGCGTCCGCGAGCGTGGTTGAGTTGACCTTGCTCATGAGATCCTGCAGCGCATCGAGATCGAGACCCATGGTCAGTCAGTGATCCCAACCGATTGACGGAGAGACCGAGTGAGTGATGGGTTGGATCCGGAGAGTAAATTTGAGAATGGCAGAAGCTCGTCGTTTGGTTGGTATAAGCACGCAGCGAGTTTTCGTCGTGGAACAAAATTTCGGCGCTGTTCTCTGGATTCATCACCAGTTGCGCGCCACCCCACCGAGCCTCGGTGGGGTACCTCGGTCCGAGGTGCGGCATCGCGCAGGTCGCTGGTCCAGCAACTGGATGGTTCCTGGTGCTCTGGATCATCAACTGGGCAGATTTAGTTCAAACGTTCCAGCGAATTCCCCCTCATGGAAGGAAGAAAAGCCAATCAGCAATGCGTTTTTCCGTCGATGTTGCTGATCGTGACATGGATGATTGATCGGCTCTTGAACCCAGAAACGACCAATCCAGACTCTGGATTGGTGATGTCTTGACTTGGCTGGAATGTTTTCAGAGAACGATCCAGCAGCGTGCCTCACATTCGCCGAGTGTGGCCATTTCAGGTGTAGTGGTTCCATTTATTTTGTTCCATGGAACCTTTCAATCGTGACGACACAAGATTGGTGTGTTATTCCATGGCTGGACTTCACAGGCCAGCCAGTCTGATTCCACCACTCGAGACTTGACAATCAGCTCATATAGAAAATAGAAATGATAGCCATCTCAAATTAGTCTTTCTAAAAATAGTTACCTTGCAGATCAAAGCAATACAACTTCAATTTCGGCACAAAGTGTGTCGTCACTCTGGACAATGTAACAGAACCGTTCACAGAACACTCTGGCAAAACTATGCTTTCGATGGACGAATCGAGTCTGAGCGTCAATAAGTTGCGGACCATACCCTGACGACGAGAGCACCAAAGACAACCAACCAGTCGCTCGTGGCTGGCAATCACCTCTGGTCTAAATCTATGAGTCGACTCGGTACACTAGTGGCACAGCACAGCACAGCTCAGCACCGCACAACCCAACACGAAAACAGACAACGCGCCCCTACCAGCGTTCTGAACGAGAAAACTGATTATTTACTGAGAAACATGTTCCACACTGCCAACATGGAACAATCGTATCAACGACACGTATGACAGACCACATCCATCCCCTCTCGCTTCTCGTTCACGCCGCCTCACTCGCTGTTGCATTCGCGCCAAAGCCGCCGCCGCGGCGTGCGGACGGTTCGCGGAACGCCGCAAAGTCGCCGCCGTTGGTGTCGTCCGCCAACAGGTTGGCCGTCAGCAAGTTCTCGTCAGAAAACACCTTGAACTTGTCGCGGAACCGCCGACGTGTGGTCAACTCGCTCGTGAGCCGCTGGCCGAGCTTGCGACACGCGCAGCGCTGCTCCATCAGCGCATGGGAGCTGCGGCTATTGGCGCGCGCTTGTCTTCCCTGGAAGCTCGAGCTGCCGGGGCTTTCTGCTGCTCCTCGTGCAGGGATCCTTATCGGTTCTAGCGGACGACGACCAGGCGCAACGGTGTCGGTCGTCGACCCAGGATGGAGTGTTGAGTGACCGTTGTCACACTCTCGGTCGTCCTCCAAGTCCAGCATGACAAATGGCTGGCAGAGCGAGATCTGCTCTTCGTCGAAAAAGAACTGCGCCTTACAGTCGCCAAAGCTGCGCGCGTGCTTGGTGTGGTGCAGAAAGCCGCTGTCCATGAGCATGCTGCCCAGCCGGATGGCCTCACCCTGCGTCCGGACGAATTCACACACGCGTAGCTTCTCCACGGCCTGCGCACCAGCAAAGCGGCTCCAGGTCTGCGGCGCCCTGGTGATGTCCACCTGGCGATGACGGCGTTCGTGGAGCGTGTCCAGAAATGCTAGCGCGAATATGGCGGCTACTTCCTCCTGGATGATCTCCAGCGTCGCTACGAGCGCCTGGGCGGTGGGGCGATGGCGTGGATCCGAGTGGCAGGCTGCGTCGATCAGCGCTTCTAGTCCTGGATGGAGTCCCAACGCTGCTGGCTGATCTGCCGCTGATCCCAGGACGATGTTGGTGTCCAAGCCTTGACGCGTGATCTCCAGCATGGTCACACCGAGCGAGTACACGTCCGCATACTCGCCATACCTTGATGTACCCTCCTGCTGCGCGTCAAGCACTTCGGGTGCCGTGTACTTGGCCGAGCTGCTGGTACCCGTTGGGACGGTCGGCATCTCGAGCACGCGGCGTCCAGTGGTGGATTGGAGATCGCGAGGATGATGTCCACCAGTGTGGCTGTGGACTTGCTTCCTGTTTGACAACGACTGAGCCGCCAGCGTGCGCGACGCGCCGAAGTCTGTGAGCTTGACGGTGCCTTGATCATCAATCAAAAAATTGCTCGGCTTGATGTCGCAGTGCACGAATGCCGGAGAGAAGCTGTGCAGGTATGCAACTGCTCTCGCGGCGTCGATCATATAGCCCAGGTCCACCAAGAACTGCTGTCGACGCGGCGAGATGCGTCGTCCTCGCCGTCTCGCTACGCCGTGGGCGTCGATCACTTCCTGCAGAGAGGCCGCGCACAGCTCGGTCACCAAGCAGATATTTGGAGGACACACGCACAACCCGTGGAACTTGATGATGTTGGGGTGGACAAGTGAGCCGCACAGCGCTGCCTCGTGCGAGAACTCGGCCACGGTCTCCTCGGTAAACTGAGTGGGCATGTAGATTTTAACGGCTACCGGGATCTTCTTGGTCTGGAGGAAGCCTCGGAAGACGGTGGCAGCCGTGGTTCCATCAGTGTGCTGGTTCGTGCTTCGCACGTTCTGTCGAATGGGCTCGCGGAGCTGCAAGTGGGCAAAGTCGATGATGTACTTGCGGTGCATTTCGATCAGCACGTGGAGCCCTTGAGACGAGACCCGTTCGTCGACCTTGCCGATCTTTCGACGGAACACATCTTGCAACTCGACCGCTCGCTTGCCGATGCCGCGCCAGTGCTCCGTGTCGGCGCGAAGCAGCTGCCAGTCACAGGCGGGCAGCACCAGCGCATAGACTGCGATGACCCAGCCGATGGCCTTGGACCAGTCGAGATCGCCATTGTGGAAACTTAGCGCCATGGCCATGATCATAGCGGTCATTGCGAGGTTGTATCCGCAGTTCAGGCGGAACACACGGGTGCTCGCTCGCGCCGGCGGGTAGACCATGTAGAACAGAATGAACGCGGTGAGCAGACACCGCGCTACCGTCAGAATCCAAAAGCACATGCGCGTGTTCGCTGGCGTTTCAAGGGCGCGGAGCACCATCACCAACGGCACCGTGTACCCCGCAAGAAGCACCGTCTGGAGCGTCGCTCTGATGAGCGCCCGACGAGAGAGACTCGGCTGCAGCATG
>JAADWZ010000217.1:0-48546 GCA_023336445.1 Pythium dissimile | reverse complement strand
TTCGTCGTCAAGACTCCGAGGGCTGGGGCCTGCAGTCTGGCTTCGAACCGCGTTGTGCTTCTGCGGTCGATCGGCGGATCCTCGTGTGCTTGTTTGGCGGCGCGTGTCTGTTGGGTGGTTGCTGTTTGATGTCGGACCCAGTGTGGTTGGTCGCGTGTGGCAGGTTTGTCCTCTCGTTGTCGTACATTCACGGCACAGTCAAAAGACCAAGGACGAGTCAGAAGCTGCGCATCCCAAGGCAGCAGGCGACAAAGAACAGCTATGAGCGAGCGTGGTCCAAGCGGTTGGGGGTGTGCGAATATAGGAAGTTCTGTGTGCGCGACGAGAATGGTCGGCGCGAACAGCACCGCAGTGTTGATGGATTACGGTAGAGAGTAGATGTCATGCATTATCAAAGACCGATTGTGTGTGTCTTTGTTTCTGTTGTTATTGACTTGCTCTGATGAAATTGGTGAAACTCGTCAATATCTCCATGTCACTTGAGCGAGGTAAATCTTGCGATCTTGAAGAGACGCGTCGGTTCCTTCTTGTCTTGCGTTCACGCACTGAAGCGAAGAGGAAGCATTGGTACTAGCCAACATGTGTGCGCTCTTCTACGACTACAGCGCCCAAGTACCGGCGAACCACCGGCAGGTAAGCTCCTCGTGGGGCGAGCTCGATCCGGTGCTGGCCATCAGCCTTGAGAACAAAGAGATCCACTTCTTCACGGACGAAGGCGAGAAGGTCCCCAATGCCGCCATCTACGCGCGTCCCGCCGACATCATGCTGACGACGTGGCAGCCGCGAGGCAGTGCGCTTGCGGTCGGTTGGAGCGACGGCATGGTTTCGCTCTGGCTGCATCGCGACAACTCGTCGAGGGAGGTCAACTCGCCGCACGCTGGGCGTATCACGTTGCTGCGGTGGGCGCCGTCGGGCAACCGGCTCATCTCGGCCGACGAGAACGGGCTGCTGGCCGTGTGGAAGGTAGATGCGCGCTCACAGCTCGCGCTCGCCACCACGTACACGCGACAGGGCAGCCTCACGCACTTGGCGTTCGCCACGGCGCCGTCCACGCAGCAGCGCAACCGGGATAAGCAGCAGCACTCGCTGCAGCCACTGGCGTGTCCGGCGTTTTTCTTTGGCGGGGAGATCGGGTCGATCCACCACGCGGACGATCTTGGCCACATCTCGGACATCCAGGTGCTCAACCACGCCGTGGACGCCATGCTCTTCCACGAGGAGCTTAACAGCCTCGTGGTCATCACGCGCGGGCAGCAGCTCGTGGTCTTCCAGATCGACGCCGTAGACAGCAAGGTCAAGCCGACCGTGCGCTTCAAGCTCAGCATCTCCAGCGACGGAGGCCTGCGCGAGGCCAAGTGGGCTGGCCTCGATCTGCTCGCGATCGCCTCGGACGAGCCGCTCATCCGATTCTGGGACATGCACGCCGACGAGAGTAGCGTGCTCAATCTGCCCAAGGCGCCAGGCGCCGCGATCAAGTATCACGTCACGAGCCTCGACTTTTCGCCGCAGCGCCGCATCCTCGCGGCCGGCACAAATGAGGGTGAGGTGTTTTTCTGGCGATGCACGTCGGTCGTGGTGACCCCAGCCACCGCTGGCTCTACTGACAAACCAACAGAGCCCAAGCTGTCGCACCGCTGGGATTTGCTGTTCACGTCGCCCGAGATGAAGGCGTCGATCTGCCGCGTGAGCTGGAGCAACTCGTGCGCAGCGCTGCTAGCGACGACGAGCGAGGGTGCCGTCGTGCTCTTCCACGAAGGCAGCATGCAGCGCGCGCTGTGGGGGGACACGGCCGTGATCCAAAGCCGCCCGACCACGCTCTCGGTCGATCGGTTCCACAACGGCACGGTCACGCAGTCGACGCTCGAGGCGTCGCTGTGCATCAAGGGCCTGTCCCACGACGGCGCGGCGCTCGTGGTCTGGGGTGGCGCCAAGGCCGAAGTGTTCGAGCTGCGCTCCGACAGCAGCGATCCCGGGGAACCCAAGCGCGTGGCCCACTTCAAGTGCGGCGCGTCGGCCGCGATGGTGCTGCGCGGCGACTCGATCTACCGCACGCAAGGCAACCACGTTGAGATCTGCAACATGCAAGGTGTAGTCAAGAAGTCCATCTCGTTCACCGAGGCCGAGGGCAAGCCCTGTCTGCTCTCGGTGCAGAACAAATTTCTCGCGGTGGCGACCGACCACGGGCTGGTGCGCGTGTTCGATCTCAAGTCGCGGGACCCCAAGGCCACGGGCAGCATGGGCAACTTCCTCGAGGCGTTCGGCGGGGAAACCAAGCGCGCGTCCATGCGAGCGATCGCGGTGAACGCCGACGGCACACGAGTCGCGATCCTGGCAGAGCGGATGGAGGGCGCGCTGCGGATCCGCATGCCCATTAGCAAGCTCTTTCTGTTCCAGAGCGACCTCAACATCTTTCAGCAGTACGACTTTGGGCTTAACAAGTACCCGCTGTCCGTGTTCTTCGACCCGGTGGAGCCGAGGCTGCTGGCCTGTGAGACCTACAAGACCAAACCTGACACGCTGTCTGCGGTTGCTGCCAGCGCGAGTGCCGCTCCCGGTCGCAAGAGCAGCATCCAAGGCGACGGCGGGGACGACACTGGCGGCCAACGCGCGCTGTCGGAGAAGGAGATCACCGTGTTCTTTGCGTCCAACGACCACGGCATCCTGCTCCAGGACGCGTTCGACTTGGACCTCAAGTACAGCGCGCTGCTGGGCATCCAAGTGCCGCGCATCTTCCTGGTCGCCCAGCCCGACTACGCGACCAGCGCATTGGACGACAAGCCGGCCATCACGAGAAAAATCGTCGGCAAACCAGCCGGCGATGTTGACGCTGGCGGCAGGGAGACTAGCGACAAGGAGGCGAACGACAAAGCGGCGACAGAGAAGACGGCCTCATCGTACCTGCGCACGCGCATTATGCGCGACTTTGTCGGGCTCGATAAGGAGGATGAGACGGTGCGGCAGGCGCTGATCGACTTCTGCTACTTCATGACGGTCGGCAACATGGACGAGGCGTATCGGTCGGTCAAGCTCATCGACAACGCGTCCGTATGGGAGAATATGGTGCATATGTGCGTCAAGACCAAGCGCCTGGACGTGGCGCAGGTGTGTCTGGGCAACATGGGCCATGCGCGCGGCGCCGCCGCCGTGAGCGAGGCCACACGCGAGCCACAGCTCGAGGTGCCCATCGCCATGGTGGCCATCCAACTCGGGCTTCGCGACGAGGCCGCCAACTTATACCGCCAGTGCGGGCGCTACGACCAGCTTAACCGACTGTACCAGGCGAGCGGGTTTTGGCAGAAAGCGGTCGACGTGGCCGCCAAGCGCGACCGCATCCACCTCAAGACGACCCACTTCCAGCGCGCGCAGCACTTCGAAGCGCTGGGCGAGATCAAGGAGGCCATGGAGGCCTACGAGGACGCCGGGACGCACCACAAGGACATCCCGCGCATGCTGCTCAAGCTGGACAAGCTGGACCTGCTGCAAAAGTACATCGCGACCTCGAAAGACCGCGCGCTGTGGGTCTGGTGGGCGCAGTTCCAAGAGAGCCAGGGCCATTCCGACCTGGCGATTGAGAGCTACGAGCGCGCGCGGGATGACCTGTCGGTAGTGCGCGTGCTCTGCTTTAAGAAGGACTTCCAGGCGGCCGTCAAAGTGGTCGAAGGCTGCCCTGGCAACCGCGCGGCCGCATACCATCTCGCGCGCCAGTTCGAGGCGCTGGGCGAGATCGCCCGGGCGATCCACTTCTATGCGCTCGGTGCCTGCCACACGCACACGATCCGGCTCGCAAAAGAGCACCACATGGACGCCGAGCTCATGAGCTACGCGCTGCTGAGCAAGCCGTGCGACATGCTCGAGTGCGCCGCCTACTTTGAGTCCCGGCGCGAGATGGAGAAGGCCGTGCAGCTGTACCACAAAGGAGGCAACGTCGCGCGCGCGCTGGAGCTCTGCTTCTCGGCGCAGCTCTTCGAAGAACTCCACGACCTCACGGACGAGCTCGGCCCGGGGAATTCGTCGCCGCAGATGCTCAAGCGCTGTGCTGACTTCTTCGCCGAGAACGGCCACTACGCTAAGGCGGTGCACTTGCTGCTGGTCGCGGGGCGGCTCGCTGACGCGCTGGACGTGTGCCTCCAGCACAAGGTCAAGATTACCGACGAGGTGGCCGAACAGATGACGCCGCCCAAAGGCGAAGGCCAGGAGGACAAGGCCGCGCAGAAAAAGCGCACCGAGCTGCTGCTCAAGCTGGCCAAGTGCTGCAAGCAGCAGGGCGCGTACCACTTGGCGACCAAGAAGTACACGCAGGCCGGCGACAAGATCAAGGCCATGAAGTGTCTGCTCAAGTCGGGCGACACGGAAAAAGTGGTTTTCTTCGCCAACGTTTCGCGGAACAACGACATCTACGTGCTCGCGGCCAACTACCTGCAGACGCTCGAGTGGCGCAAAGACGGCGAGGTGCTCAAGAGCATCGTGGGCTTCTACACCAAGGCGCGCGCGTTCGAGCAGCTGGCCGGCTTTTACCAGGCGTGCGCCATGGCCGAGATGGAGGAGTTCCGCGACTACGACAAGGCGTTGGGAGCGCTCCAGGAGGCCGCCAAGGCCCTGAGCAAGAGCAAAAGCGATCAGAAGGAGCGACTCTCGCAGGCGCTCGAGGCCAAGATGCTGCTCGTGGAGCAGTTTATCACTGTGCGGCAGCAGATGCAGATGCGCACGCAGCAGCAGAATAGTGCCGAGATGGTCTCCGTGCTCACTATGCTGCTAAAGGAGCCTGGCATCGACCAGGCAATCCGTGTGGGCGATGCGTACGCACTGATCGTCGAGGCGCACTACAAGGACGGCGACTGGCGCGAGGCCCACGCGACCATGGAGGCCATGAAGGCGCGTGGGCTCGCCGTGCGCAACTACATGGACCCGCGCATGGCGCAGGAGATCCAGCAGAAGCTCGGCATCTCGAGCGACGACGACCGTAAGCGCAGCGAGAGCAAACGGTCGCCACACGAGGACGCGTCGGACTCACGAGGCGACAGCTTCAAGGGCCGCGCTGGCGCTGGAGCGGCAAAGGCGCAGGGACGAGACGATGACGGCGACGACGACGAAATGGAGGAAGACATCGCCGAGGACGACGAGTAAGGGGTGTTGTCTGTTTGATGCGATATGTATGCTGTAAGGGCAGAAGAAACAAGGCAGGTCTATTGGGAGATTGCTGAGCCTGTAATGTTCCATTTTGAAGCGACACGCCCTTTCACTGGATTTCCTTACAATAACCGTAGCAAAGACGGCTTCCGAAATGGGCAGACAATGGAAAAGAGGAATGCGATAAGCTCACCATCGACGCCGCGACAGACACCGCAGTCGTCGTTGAATACACTCAGTAAGGAGAAGGAAAAATTGCTGAGTGACGATGTCCAAGAAGCGGAAGAAGGCGAGGCCGTCAAGATCGCCCGGCGCGAGGCGCTCGCGCGGATCCTCCGCGACGACCTCAAGACGCCATACCTCACGTGCCAGCGCTGCAACAGCGTCACGTTTATCAACGTCAACCGCGTGCGCAGCCGTCTAGGAGGGGGAGGAGGGCCAGCAGCGGACAAGGGCGATCTCGATGCCGCCGCGTTGTCCGACTATGAACAGCTCCCGTTGTGCTCTGGCTGCGGCACCACCAAGTATCTGCGCGCCGGCGTCGTGAGCGTCCAGGACAAAATCGAAGCAGAAAAGCTCAAGATCAAAGAGTTCGAGAAGCACCGCGTGCCGGCGACGCATCTGCTCGTGCGGATCGCGCGCGGGTTCCTTGGGCGCCTCGCGTTCCGGCGGCGCAAGCGCGAGCACGAGCTGTATCTGTCGCGGATCCACGTGGCCGCCACGAGGATCCAGGCACGAGTCTATGGCATGCAGGCAAGAAAACGGATCATTTATGAGCGATGCCTGCGCATCATCCGCACGTTGCACAGCAGCATTTTCCAGCACGCGCTGGCGGCGCGACCAGACCGACCGCCAGTATTCTGGTACGACCATCCTGGAGAGCTGCAGATTTTGTACTGGAACTACCGCGAATTCGTTCGGCGCACCGGTGGCAAGCCGCCTCTGTTTAAAGTGGAAAGCAACATCATGGAGATCACGCGGCGTATGCTGCTGCGCGAGCACGAGCTCGTGAGCCGCATCCAGTCGCGGTGGCGCGGGCTCACCACGCGGCTCGTGTACGTCGAGTTCAAGCGGCAGCGCGGCTGGCTCAACGGCATCCACCAGTCACCCGCTATCAAGATTCAGCGGTTGTACCGCGCGCATGTGGCCAGGCGCAGATGCACTACGCTTCGAGCCGTGAAAAAGAATCCCGACCACATGGAGGTGTACCAACAGGAGCGAGCGGCGGTGGCGACACGGCAAGCGGCCAGCGCGTTTCGCGAGAAGCTGCTCAGCAAGTACCGACTTTCCTACCAAACAGACAAGACCTGCAAGATGATGGCGCTGCAGATGAAGCCCGAGGGTGGCGAAGCGGGTCGTACTGGTGATGCGCAGCAGCACGTGCAGTTCTCACTGAACAACAACCAGCGGATCCCAGTACAGGCTGCCACGCAAAGCGCGTCAACACAACACCCGAACGCACGCAAGCTCGCACAGATGAAGCGGCTGGTGAGGAGCAAGCATCAGCGGCTCGTGCGTGGGCCACGGCTCCATATTTTGAACGCCCAGGAGTTTGCAGCGGCTCGCGAGGAAAATGACACGTGATACAGTGTTTGAGCTGAGATGCACTTCAACGTGTACATGTTGCACCTGTTACATATATAGAAACGATAGCGCACACCTCACTTTTGTGACAGCTGTCAACAGAGAGAATAGCTAAAACCGTCTGGTTGTGACATCTCATGGATCCAACGAGACCATCACTCTGCTCGTGTATTCACATTCACAATCGCGAACAGGAAAGCTCCAAGTGCGACTGGAGCTGGCATTCGCATTCATCAACTAGAGTCAACCAACACACACACGTACACACGCACAGACAACGAGTAGGTGAGGCAATGGGCGCCGACAAGCCACAGACAGAAGTGTTGGTCGAGTGCGCCGTCATCACATTCGGCTGCAACGACGATGGACAGCTCGGCCGCGACGAGAGCCGTCGCTGGACCTCGATCGACGTGGTCACGGCCGCCAACTACCCGCAGCAGATCGGCGCGCTCCGTGGCCATGACGTGATCGCTGCGTCCTGCGGGTCGCGCCACTCGATGGTGCTCACGTCGCAAGGTCGGGTGTTCTCCTGGGGATGGGGTGCGGTGCGTATGCGTATAATATGGTAAGCGGTTTGGGGCGGATTTCGAATAACAGACTGACCGGGAAAGTTGTTGGAATAGATGGGCCAGCTTGGCCATGGCGACCTCAAGAGCTCGTCAACACCGACGCGCGTGAACTACTTTGTTGAGAACGATATCACTGTGGACTACATCTCGTGCGGCGGATGCCACACGGGCGCCGTCACCGAGAACGGTGCGTCTACGACGATCGCGACGCCTATCCGGATATGATCGATCGATTATGCTGACAGACGACTATTATTCTTGTTTCTTTTTTCAGGTGAGTTGTACATGTGGGGTGAGGCTCACTGGGGTCAACTTGGCCTGTCGAAAGAGTACAACGAGACGCACCAGTCGATTCCAGCCAAGTGCGTCGTGCGTGACGAGCACGGCAAATACGTGAAAATCGTCAAGCTGAGCTGCGGCGGTGCCCACACAGCCGCGCTTTCCGCCGACGGCCACGTCTATGTATGGGGTCGCTGCGACAGCGGGCAGCTCGGCCTTGGCGAATCGTGGATCCGCGACATCAGCGACGAAGGCACGCTCTTTGTGAGCACGCCGCACCGCGTGGATGGCTTTAACGGCGAGAAGATCGTCCAAGTGGCGTGCGGCGCCTTCCATACGGCCGCGGTGACCGAGTCGGGCAGGGTGTACATTTGGGGCAAAGAAGACTACGGCATGCTGGGCGTCGGCCAGTGCTCGGATCTCCACACGCCGCACAAAGTCGAGTTTTTCGAGAGCAAGCCAGCATTGTACGTGGTCTGTTGAGCTGCATCTACTCCGAATGATGCCTCATGGTTCCATCGTTTTGACGGAGCAGGCGAGTGTCTTGTGGCGGGTGGCACACGGTCGTCGTCACCAAAGAGGGTGAGTGCTATTCGTTCGGCCGAGGCGAGTACGGCCGCCTGGGTTTAGGCGACACGCGCAGCCGCTACCAGCCGCACTATGTCGAAGCGCTCAAGGGCAAGCACGTGGTGCAGGCCGCCTGTGGTGGCTCCCACACGCTCTTCCTCACGTCAGACGGACTCGCGTACAGCGCCGGCCGCACAGAGTACGCTGCAGCACTCGTCCGATGGGATCCTGGACTCTGTGCCGCGTATGCTAAAAAACATTTTGTGTTCTTATCTCGTTCGCAGCCATGGACGTCTCGGTCACCTCGACGCCAAGCCGTCGGCCGTGCCAGAGCCGCTCGAGCCGTCGTCCATGGGCGCGATCCCCGTGCGCCAGGTCTCCGCCGGTGGCGCGCACTCGATCGCGCTGCTCCACAGCGTTCGCCCGCTCGTGTCGCCGCTGATCGCTCCGTCGCAGAGCCTGCTCGACAGCGTCCCTCCCAAGTCGCTTTGAGTAGCGTATCGCTTTCCACCGACCTCAATATTCACGGCTCGTTTTAACCGACTCAAATACAAAGTCTTCCATTGTCACGACCAACGGTGATTTTCTTGTGTTAGAACGATACTAGATCACTCGTACTTCATTCTATACGCATGCAGCGCGCACACCTTCCACGGTGGGCAAGGCGCGCGGGAGAACAAATTCTGACGACTGCAGAACCGCCTAGCGGCGCTGGTAGCCTTGGCCCGTGTGGCTGCGCGGGTTGTCGAGCACCTTCACTAAGCTGCTCTTGCTAAGGTCGCGGCGGAACATTTGGGTCTTGCCCTGGCTCGGGTGGTCCATCGAGGTCTTGACGGTGCCCGTGGTCGGGTAGTAGTCCATGCGCACGTTCTCGCGTTGGTAGTACTGCACACGGCTCTGCTCGTTGGCGCCAGTCTTGGTCCAGCCATGGGCTTCGGGCTTGCTCGTGTGCTTGCGGCCGGGCATCTTCTCATTTCGAGCGTCTCGCTTCTTGCCCGGCGGATTGTCGAATGCCAACGCGAGCAGCACTCCTCCAACCGGGAAGCGAAGTTCTTTCTGGGAAAGGATGACGAGGGTCATGAGCCAATGGGGAAGGTGCGTTCAAATTGTATGGCGTTGAACTTGGAAGGAAGAGATGCGAACCAGCTCCCTCAGTTGGGTGACTGGGACGAGCCTTTTGTGATCTTGGAGTGGTGGTGGAATCAAGGCAATACTTCCACGGAGAAAGCATCCGTTCGATTGCATTACTATTTGCAATGATCACTAGTCCTTGACCAGCACTTGGACTTGGAAGAGGCTGCAGCTCAGCTCCGAGTCGGTTTGCCGGTCGCTCCCGCTCACGCTGGTGCCGTCGTGGTCTTCAAACTCACTGCTGCCGCCCTGGTCATCGTCGCCATCCGAATATTCTCGATCGTGACGGTGCTCTGTCTCATCAACATCGCTCTCTTCCTCGCCATCTGGTCCGTCCGCTCGTCGCAAGTCCGCGCGCTGCGTGCGCAGAGGACTGCGGTGGTGATCTGCGAACATGCGCGGCTCGCGCTGAACGGGCAGCGCTTCCTCGCGGTTGAAGTCGTAGAAGCCTCGGCTCTTGATCACTCGGCTGTTGCGCAGTGGGTTAGCTTGCATCCGCGTCGCGCTGCGAGGATCCATCATAGAGGCCGCTGGCGACCGCGTCTCGGTGATACGAGGCGCATACTCGAGCTCGGTGGCTCGAGGACTGAGTGCCACGAACTCGCTTTCCCCGGCCAGCGATTGCTCGTCGTCTGCACGCTGACGGAAGCGACCATACCGTCGTGCTCGTGGTGAGTTGACGGTTGCTACAGGTGACAGACGGGGGTTCCTTGGTGAGGCGAAGTCGGCCATGGACATCGCCCCTAAGCGGGAATGGCGCCGCTGGTGCACAGGACTCGGTTGAGCGCGGTTGCCCACATTCAGAGCCGCAATCGAATTCTGGAGATGGTGCACTGAGTGGTCACGTTGAACAACGTGGAGCGGCGACGGGGGTCGTGTTGGGCGAGGGGTAGTGGCATGCTGTCTCGTGTACTGAGGAGAGAGAGGCTTGAGGGCATGTTGTCTCGTGTACGGAGGAGACGGAGCTTCGGGAGTCGCTCGCACTTCAAGCGCCCGGTCCAGCCGATCCATCGTCTCAAGCCGCTGCTCATTCATGTGCCGCTGCGATTCAAGTAGCGTCGCCATCTTTTCGTTCTCCATCTGCATCAACTGCCGCTCCATGCGGAGCTCCTCCTTCTCGCGCCGTACTTCATCTCGCTCTCGCCGCAGCTCCTCGCGCTCGCGTCGAATCTCCACAAGCAGCGCCCGGTACTCATCGGTAACGTGGTTCTGAGAAGATGCAAGTGGCTGAGGTGCATCAGTGAGTCCCATCGCGCGGCGGAAATTGTAGTCGACAGTGTCAGCTTGAACGGGTGCAGGCGGGGGGTACACATCGTGCTCTTGAGTTGGGTACTGCTGTGCGAACATCTCTGCCCGTGACCGACGGAACTCTCGCTCGGGCGCTGGTGGAGACGGGATCGTGACGTAGTTCTGCGGAGCGTACGTGGCCGCCGACGTGAACCCGACGATCCCGAGCTTGCGCTGCGCACGCAGCTGGCGCTCGCGCAGGAGCTGCATCTCCTCCTGGGCTTCCTTTCGCTCACTCAAGCGCTTCTCCTCCGCTTCCTGCTGCATTCGCCGCTCTTTTTCGCGCACTTGCTCGTCCAGGATCCTCTTCCACTCCATCTGCTGGGCTTTCTCTCGCAGCCGGTCAAGCGACGTGAGCGGATCTCCTAGCGCTGTCTGGAAGCGCTGGTGCGGCACCAAAGCGCTGTCGCTGTCGACAAGTTCGGTCTGTTCTAGCGCAGCCGAGGGCAGTGCGGACGCGTCCATGTGGAAACCGAAGCGGTTGGGCGTGTCGGCCGAGCGCAGCTCAGTCCACCATTTCGCGGGCGACTGCTCGTCCTTTGGTTCCACATTCTGGCGCTCCCACTCCTCGTGCTGGAGCTTCTCTTCGCGGTCAATCGCCTTACGCAGCTCAATCTGCTGCTCCAGGTCACGTGCGTACTCGATTTTCTTTTGCTGCTCGTCGCGCTTGTCGTCCTCCCGCCAGATCATCGTCGCCTCGCTTCCTCTTCGACGTAGCCAACCTTCTCTGGTGCGGTCCAAATCGATGCGAGAACAAGAATGGGAGGGAGCGAACCTGATTGGCCGGAGCAGTGAGAACAAAATTCAAATCATGAGTCCCAATTGGCAGAAAATAAAGCGTCACATTCATGTTGCGCGACATCAACATAAACAACATGGCTACCTACCTCGGAGACTAAGAGAGCGCCATGCTGGGAAACACGTAGGCGTCCGTGTACTCGTTCCGCAGCTGCGCCATGAGCTGCTCGGTCTTCATTTCGAATCGTTGGTTCTCCGACTGGGCGAGCTGGAACTTGAGCGACGTATTCTCTTGGACGCGCTTGCACCGTTTCAGCGCCTTCTTCAATTGCTTCCGTAGCTCCTGGTTCGACTGACGCGACTCGCCGTCCTCCATATCATCACCATCGAGGTCTCTGTCATCTTCTAGAAGCGCGTGAAACTTTCTCCTTTCGTCGTCTCGTTGTTGGTACTGTTTGACGAGAGCTTTAAGAGATTTGAACTCGCACTTGCGCGCTTGCGTCGAGGCCTTCTCGGAGGCAAGTAATTCCTCTTGCTCCCGAAGATGTTGCTTCGACATGACAAACTCTTTTGTCATTCCTCCAAGCACCGTATGAGCGTCACGGTATGCGAATCGCGACCTCCTCGGGTCTGTAAGTGATTGTCTCGCGCCAGAGATTAAGCTAGTCGTAGGCTGTGAGTTTGAAAATGGCGGAATAGAGTTTGCAAAAGAGGTACTGTCCTGGAGATCCGAGCGCTGTATATCTCCTCGCTCTTCGTTCGGTGTCGCAGGATGGCTCGCGGACCCGTCTGTCTTGCCCGCCGTGGAATGAATGGAATCAGTCGGAGACTCGGGTCCTGGAGCATCTGTACTGCTTGCGCTTTGTGTATCCTCTCCTTTGGAAATGGCTCCAACCGTCGTGTAGAAGTCGAGCAAAGCGTCCACATGCGGCTCCACGTCTTGCGCTGCAACACACCAACCTCAACTTAGACACGGCATGTTCGAGCGAGCACAAGGTGAACATACGTAGCGTGAGTTCGTGAGGATCTTTGACATCGTTCAACTTTACCGCCCACCTCTGCAGTGCTGCTTCGGTCTCCTCCACCACTTGCAATGGCAAGTCTGCCGCCAGCACCACAACTGTCAGACAAATGCCTTGACATTGACGAAACCGTGTTTCCTCCCCACGCACCTTTTCTCATGGATAGCACCTTGTCGTATTCTTCGGCAACCATCGCGTAGAACTGGCCCTTGTCGATCTGGTGGTAGAATTCGATGCATGTGACCATCGCCTGGATGAGCACACCGACATTCAGCGGCGACGCACCACAGGGCGCGCCTTCCCTGTCCATGTCCTCTTCGCCATTATCATCGCTGTCGTAGCCATCTCGTGATGGCTCGCACCGTGGTATGTCATCTCGCGCGGAAGCGCCGTGCTTGCTCGTCTCCAGCGTCGTAGACATCGCGTTAACTGCCGCAAGACAGCAGAGCGAGCTCCGTCTCGACACCGTTCCCACCGCTTCAACCGAAATCGAAGAACCTGTGTTATCTGGAAAACCTGTTGGGTAGAATACCCTATGCGATTGGTCAAAATACGTGGCGTCGGCCATTCCAACCAAAACGTTGCCAAACAAACCCAGGACCAAGATGGCGTCTGTGCCGGCGTTCCCGATCGCGACGGGCAAGAAGAAGGCCGTGCAAGTGTTCGAGTGTCCGCAGGAATCGTGGAAATCCAAGAAAGGCACGACACCGAGACCGCCGCGTGCGCAGGACAAGACCAACGAGCTGTCGCTGAACGAGGAGATCAAGAAGGAGTTTAGCGACGCGCTGCAGAGCGTCAAGGAATTTGGTGCGTGGTGGGTTTCTGCAGGATGAGTATTATGAGTATGTAAACTAAAGGGAAATATATATTATGTGTGTGTGCTCGTCTGTGCAGCCGCCGATAATTTGAAGGGCAAAGAGAAGAAGCAGCACGAAGCCAAGAGGATAGAGCTCCTCAGTGGCAGGGCAGCCAAGACTCGCTCGACGCCGTACAACATCCTCAGTGCGATCAAGAAAGCGCGTGTCGTTCGCGATGCGAGAAAGGAAGAGCTGGTGAGATTCTTGCGTGGCGAATGTTGTTGTCTTTTTCCGGCCACGAAGCTCATGCGACGTGTGTGGCATTAGAACAAGCAATCGGATGTGGTCAACGGGAAGCGCAAGCGAGGCAAGGCGTCCGAAAAGAAGGAGAAGAAGAAGAATGTCGACTACGGTATCCAGGCGACGCGCGGTCAGTTCAGGAATGGCATGCTCAATGTGTCGAAACTGGCTTAGAGATGCACCAGCCATATATTGTTGGCGAGTCAAAAATGTATTGTAAATCCACCGAAGGTGACAATGACTGGCTCTTGTTCTTAGCTCAAATCCTCTGCAGCATTTGCTGCATAGCGTTCAAGTCGTCAGTGTTGAAGGTTTTTTCGATTGCAGACAACTTTGCCTTTGCTTGGGTGGCTATCTGGGTTGCTCGATCTCGTAGTTTATTGTGAACACGGTCTAAGCCTTGTGGCCATTCGCTTTCGGTCATTTCGCGAATGCTTTGAATGGTCCTTTCACTTAAGCAAGATACCTCAGTCAGTATGGTAGAAACGTTCGATATTGCGTCAGACATCGCGCGCTGGTTGGCGTTTCGCAGTGCGATCGTGGCGTCACGCTGCGACTTTTTCTCGGTAAAGCAAGCAGAGGAGCTCTCGAAAAACTCATGGTCATGCCTGAGTTGGCGCTTGTGTGAGAGTCGAGCATCTACTTCAAGGCCAGTAGATTCGCAAAGTGTTGTGACGTTGAAGAGTCGAAATTGATCGTTTGTCGCCACGATGTCATCGACCATCGCTCGTAGCTGTTGCAGTTGTTCGGACTGAAGTGCACGCAGCCTCTTTTTCTGCATGATGGGCTCCTCTTGGATAACTGTGTGGTTTGCACTCGTTTTATCTGCTTGTACCCAAAGAATCCAATGTTATGTACATCTTTCATACCAGGAAGCAAACAATCTGAAACCTTGGTCGTCTTCGGAATAACCCGTTGATCCGTCATACATGGTTAGTTCTGCCACTGGTTTCTGTGGGGACGACAAAGACCGATAGGCTGGTTCACTCTATTGGATACGGAAAGCTCCGACATGAATTTACAAGACACAACCAGCCATATTCAATTGAGGGCTGTACTTACGAATGCGTAAGAAATATTTGGTGACGAATGGCTCGACTGCGCCTTGCCTCCGGTAGATGAATGGCCACAGATCTTCGGAACCACTCGATTCACGGTAGCCGCTACTGGTGACATGGTTTGTTTGATGCGCTTGGTCGGAGGTACGGTCCCACCTCCCGCGCTCTTTCTCATCCGTTTTCGCTCGACCTTAGCAAAATCGCCGATACGATTCGTATTCTTCGTCACGGACAAGCCTTTTCCATTCGGGTTCTTTGCTCCCGCGCTGTGCATTTGCACTTCTCCTTTTGTCAGTGCTTCGGTCTAAAAAATCCGTTCGGTGTCAGATGTGCTCGAGATCTCCGAGCCAAGAGAACATGTCGACTTTTGCACACCAACATACATATGTGCTTGGAAGAAGCTGCGTTGTGTCCTGCCTCGTAGTCGATTGGATGTCCATCACTCGGCTCTCAACGGTGATATGCGTTGGTGGATTTGTGAATAAATGCTTTTTAATGACTTGAAGCACAGATTTCGCCTAATCAAGTGAAAAATACTCAAGTGAGCTCAAGGATGCAACTACGAAACATTCACACTCACGTTGTCATCAAGACCGACAAGGAAGTGGAGTCCTCTCGACTCCGTCATGCTTTGATCGTTCACACCATCAAAGAGCTCCGCGAGAGAGACCGGCTCTCGCAAAGAAATCTTGATAACTTGTGAGTTGTTCTCAGATTCCACAGATATGATGTCTTTGTAGGCGATCTTTATGGTGCAGTTGTCGTCGCCGTGGATTTTAAGCGTAGCTTCGATCTCAACTGTCGCACCGCCCACATCTATCCAACCAGCAGGAACAAGCTTGATCTGTGATGGTGATGGTGGGCGCGTCAGACATCCAATTGAAAGAGGTGTCGGAAGCAAGCTTTACCTTGGTTTTGGGCAGCTCAGCACACACGCATTCAAGTTTCGCAACCTGAAAAGACTTAATCACTCCGACTTGACGATTGAAACTGTTCAATATGTGTCGCGTCTCGTCACGAAATTCCTTTGGACAGATCAGGTCGTGTTAGCGTAAGCTTCATAGCAGCCCTACCAGCTACGTCCCTACCTTAGGATGAATTTCCGGAATTGCTTGGCCAATCTGTGCTGGAAGAGCACCAACCAGGTGGTCTATCATGCAGGTCATTTTGGTGTTGCCGCGTTTCTTGGCGTGGCGAAACATCCGGTAGATGATTTCCAGTAGAAGTGCCTCGTAGTAAAAGCTTTTTGCTCGCGGGAGGTCTCGTAGAGCAGTTCTCAACAACTTTGAGGCATTTTTGTTGTTCATCAAGGATTGGAGAACGCTTGAGATCTTGGTGGAGCACATAGCCATCAACACTGTCGCTGCGTCCGCGAACAGATTTTCGTCGCAGTCATTGCATCCAGTGAGGATGAGCAGAATTTCTTCAATAAACTGCGAGTAATAACTGTCTCCGAAAAACTCCCACTCAAACTGTCTCAAACAGGCATCATGTCTTCAGTGTGGTTTGAACTTGAGCATAGCCAAACAAGGGAGCAGCAACGGCACCATGTCAGAGATGTTGGATAAGAGTGACTGAAGGCATGGTGCTTTAGCAGCTAGTCCTGCTGTAATTTGAAGTTAGGCATCACCACAGTATACAGCATCAGCTCATTTCACATACCCGCCGTGGCTTGCTTTCGAAGTGCCACTAAGGTAACCAAGATGGCCTTATCCAAGCCATTCTTCACCATAGCTCGAAACGCATTCTCGTTGTCAAGCAGACACCAACGAATGATCCTAAATTCACAAAAACGGTTTATAGTTCCCTCCAAAAGCGACGAACGAAGAAATAGCCCCACGCACTGGATGAGAGTGAGGACCTGAACGTTCGCAATCCGTCACTATTGTACAAGCAGTTTTCCTCCCACAAACGTGAATTCCGTACATTGTCGAAGTGCATTTTCTTCTGCTCGCTGGTCAACAGTTTGACCAGCTGTATTACATTCGTCGCATCGCCTTTATTCTTCATCGTGACGGCGTCCAACATTGATCCATCACGACGAGCGGCCACTTCTTTGAAGAACGCCCACCGCCGGAGGGTTTTGAACTGTTGTGTGGAACCATACACTGCGTCAGGCTCCACGCTCGTCGCAGGCAGACCCACGCGCTTGCACTGTACCTTCAACACATCGCCCAGACTCTGCGGTTTCATCTCGCGCGCGCGTCGTTTCCCTTCTGCCGTTGTTGTCGCGTTCATTGCTTTCCCGTGGTTTCCCTTTGGTTGTGGAAAAGTTGGGGCGGGAGAATTTGACCATGGGAGGCAACTTCAACTCGTATACTATTGGATGAAATGAAGCGAGAGTAGATCTTTTCAGCCAATGAATTTACGCTGACTTTCACATCCACGCGCGTCTCTTGAAGATACGGCATGCATCAGAACAGAATGGAGGAGTGAAATGGTCTCTCTTCAAGCAATAGAGGCGAGAATGTTGTGGTGCATCCTCGTAGAGGTGACGAAGCACTCCCGCAGCGTTTCTTGTCAGCGATGACGACGACAGTGACGCGAGTACGAGCGAGCACGACTGCATGCCAATTGCGTTTGATACGTCATGATATTGGAAACCGTCCCTGGCTCACCCCACACAGCACGCAGCGATGCAGGAGAGCATCAGACGCCTCTCCATTAGGAACGGACGTCGACTGCATTTGTCGCAGATCACTCGGATCTCTTTGTCAGCCCAGCTCAACCTGAGCTATGCAGTGAGAGTCTCTATCGAACTCTCCTACTCGCAACGTGACGCATTTCATCCACTTCCAGTCCCAGCATCATACCCTTCCAACTCGTATTGATGCTGGTGCGCGCGAATCGACTGATCTACAACGCCTTCTGTAGGTTACTGGGCTGATCACATTGTTTCCACAGCTTGCTGAAGATATCTCGTCATTGCGTTACCAGACCTGACAACATTTAGACCAGTCGAGGCGACCGCATCATGGCTCAGATGGACGAAGCAATTCAGGACGAATCAAGTGATCATGGTTACGGTGGAGATTCCCCAAGAGATCACACATCTCCGTTCGGTACAATGACCGAGAACCCTGGCGTCGGCATCGAACTCTTGAAGCTTTTCGGTTCTCTCGATGATATTGAGCAGTACATCGAACAAAACTAAACGTCATTCCATTAAAGACATGACTGGAAGGATTGCAAGTGATTTCATAGTACAGTGGACCTACGCGATTCGTGGTGATGCTTCAAACCCATTCGTACACTGCAGCTTGAGTCGCAGAGCGAGAACGATTGCGATGTACCACTTTTTGCATTCGGAACCATTGGCGAATGCCGAATGTGCCTTCCGACCCGATCGATTCGCGCACTTCACTGTCGAGGTCGAGGCTATCGACCTGCTTGTACATGGAGCGATCGCCAAGGGGTGCAGCGCCAGCCTCGCGTGGCTCGAGTTGCAATGAGCGCGAATATCGACTCTCGTCCGATGGAAACGGGAGTTGCACGTGAAGAATGGCCTGAGCAGAAACAAATATTGAGCAAAAAGCAAACGTGGGGCATTTGTATCTGCCAAACAGACTAAAACGAGT
The DNA here is from genome assembly GCA_023336445.1 of Pythium dissimile. NCBI lineage: Eukaryota > Oomycota > Peronosporomycetes > Pythiales > Pythiaceae > Pythium > Pythium dissimile. The sequence continues at coordinate 30,509 of JAADWZ010000217.1, read as the reverse complement.
GACATACCTCAACATTGTCGTTGAAAGAGAGGTGGTAGGCTTTGGAACGACGATGGAGAATCTCCACGGCCAATTCGCCCATTTTGCGGAGCCGACCGCCATTGATCAGCTCTGTTTTTTCGAACACTGGAAGCTCATTCAGCCCCACGAATCCCTAGGTCCACACAGATTAGAGATGTGTCGCTGATCTGATCATGATTGCAATCATACCTGCAAGTAGAGGCCGATGTAAGGCATGCTAGGGTTCTCTGCTGCGTGCATAAGCTTGTTGACGTCCCGGCAGCCCTTGTCCGAAAGGCTTTGCATTTTACTTAACAGCTTCTTGGACTCAACTGGCAACTGTACATACACAAGCATACTTAGCTGAACGCTTCGTGTCACTAGTCATTCTCAGCAACTTACCAGATCCAACGTACGACGTAGCCGTTGAACAGCAGTCGACTGAAGCGCGTAAAGAATCGCAGCCAGTGTATCGTAGTTGCGCAGTGCCAGACAACACTCGGCAGCCTATCATCAGTATCTCGAATCAGCTACACGAGCAAAACAAGCTCCCTGAGATCCAGGACTACATACCGACAAGAAGAAGTTGATCGCTTCCGTACGTCCCTCTGGAGTGTCTTCAACGAGGACGGCGTTGACCACATACGCAGTGAGCTAGCAACAAACAACCCAAACAAAAAACCGTGAGTGTAACAGCAGCCAGACAAAAAACAAAGAGCCAGCTGGCACGCACATGCTGGAACCATCGTTTCGCGCTGAGGAATTGCGGTGAGTGGTGGGCCTTGGAACCGACAGACACAATTTCTTCCACTGGAAGGTCGTCACATGCGAGGTTAGAGTATGTGGGCAGAGGAGGCAGTGTGAGCGAGATTCTCGTACCGGGAATGGAGCAGAAGAGCGTGTGCGTGAGCAGCGTACAGTGCTCCGCCCATTGTGCTGGTTCAACTTGGCTGGGTGACATGGACGAATGTTGTCAGGACACAGTCATGCATGTCAAAAACTACTCATACACACATGAACATATTTCGTGGGAACGTTGCCGAGAAGCTGGTCGGCTGGTCGATGCCATAAAGCTCGTGCATCGCGATCGGGATCGATGCATAGTGCTCAAGACAAGCAGCACTGCCTTGAAGAGTAAAGTACTGGGCAAACATGGCTTTGTAGTTGTCCAGGAGTGTGAACGCCTTGATCGACATCCGTCGACGGTACTGGCCGAGCAAAGTACTCAGCTCCTCCACTAGTACATTGTCCTCCTTGTTGTGGCGAAACTTGAACAAGATCAGTACGACGAGGAAGCGGAGAATATTGCGCCCTAAAACAAGCAAAAAAAACCAATCAGAGGTCATGCAAGAAAATGCCTGAGAAGCCCAAAACGCTGGCATACCTTGTGAACCGTTGGATACGTATTCTCGCAAGTGGCCCAGCAGAGCACTAAGATTCGAGAACGAATCCAAGAACATGGTAAACGCGACAAGGTCCGCAAGGTCGACAGATACGTCGTGCAGTAATGAGTGCATGAGTTCCTCAAAGGATCGCGATCGGGACATTGACGAGTGTTTCCGACCTGAGGTGCTCAGGTCTTGGCTCGACCAGCTCAACACCTGGCGCGGGTGTCGAAGACGAGCGTGGGCATGGGCATTTGCCCTCGCGATAGCTTCGGAGCTATAGTCACTCGCTGTGCAGCCGAAGATATCGACGCGTAGGAATATGTCCACGTCTGACGTAAGATGTTGGCGCATCAGCTCGCACAATGTAGAGTCATTCGAGAGCTCAGCGAGGTGCAGTAAATGGCGACCGAGCAGATCCGGTGTTCCCACCACACCACCTGCCCGCGCAAGAATCTCCAAACAATCCTTTGCAGACTCTGGTGGTCGGCGCGTTGCCTGTGTCAAGAGTGCCGCGGCCGGGACCTGTCCATACCGGTTCTGTTTGTTCACGTCGCCTCTGGAGTTCACAAGAAGCTGAAGAATATCAGCATCCGCCGCTGCAACGGCGAGATGTAAACTAGTATCACCATCAATCGTCGGCACGTTGGGATCCGCCCCCTTGGAGAGCAATAGTTCGACTACTTCGGCAGCACCATACACGACTGCATACTCGAGAGCGGAGTAACCAGTCGACCAGGCAATTGCGTCGAGCTTTGCGCCGAGCGCGAGCAACGTCGTGACTCCTTCTAATGATCCGCGCCTCGCCATCGCCATCAGTGGGGTCACTCCATCTCTGTCGCTGCCATCCAACGTCGCCCCCGCACTCTGTAGCTCTTGAATAATCGGCACAATCTCCAGTGACGTTGTTGAAAGCAAATGCAAGGGTGTTCGCCCGTGGTTGTCCTCGATGTTGGGCTTCGCGCCAAGCCGTAACAAATACTCCACCATCGCGTGGTGGCCATTGTGCAAAGCAGAGTGTAGCGCGCTGCCTCGACTAGTGGGAGGCCTAAACCCCAACACTTGCTGACCCCTCGTAATCTCCCACGTGCTCAGCTCATTCACATCTAGCTGTGAGCCAATCAGCCACCTCACCGAGTCCTTGTCACCTCGGCCCGCTGCGAGACACAATAGGTACTGGTACATGTCGTTGTCGAGCGAGAGCAGTTGATAGTAGAAGAACTCGGGGAGGAAAGTCAGCCGCTTTGGAAGTGCAGCCGTGCGAAGGCGATGGCAAACTTCCCGGAATGGCATGAGAATCACAGGTTCATCATTGATCGCGATCAATGACAGGCCGGGGATGATCTTCTCACTCAACGCTGCCTGCGACAGCTTCCGGACAGTGTGGACGATGGCACCTCGACCATTACCGTCGGTTGTGAAGAGTATTCCAACATCAGCGGTGGAGATTGAGACGTCGACTCGAGCGGAAGCCAGTGATACACCATCAGTCAATGCAGTCTGGGTGGCCTCATCTTTGTCAACTTGATAGCTGTCAATCCACGCAATCGCGTCGATGAAAGCGGCGATGATGTTCGAGTGGTTCCGACAAGCTGGATGGTGTTCGTACACAGGTTTGAGCAATGCGTGGAGGATGGCAATATCCTCAAGCGAACTGTTGACCAACACAAACCGGAACACCGAGGTAAGCGTCTGATTGGAAATTTCGGCTTGTGCGCCGTGGTGCTGAGTCACTCGCGCGGCGATACGGTTGCCGGCGCTAGTGATCAACTCGATCTTGTGGGAGAGAAGAGACATGCAGTCCAATGCGCCGATGATGACACTTACATGCGCCCAATCCGAGGACATCTCTGCGACTTCGTTAGGCACACCGAGATCTCGCTGAGTCTTGGTCCTTAAAAGTTTAATGTTTTTGGTGATCCGTGCGCGCGCAGAGCGGATGCGAGCAGTGTCTAGGTTGCTGTAAATGATGTTGGCGGTCGGGATAAATGCGCGGTCTTCTACGTGGCGGCGCAAAAGCTTGATCACTTCGTTTCCGGAGAGCAGCTCCACGTCTGGATCCATGTTCAGGTACCCTTGGTACCGATCTAAGATCGCATCTTCAAGCTTTACAATAGTGTCGTAGAGGCCTTCCACGGAGTGCGGCACGATGGAGCTCTTGAAAGCCTGGAGCATGGACATAATGCGCGAGTCCTTCACGAAAATCTTGTTGAGCTGGCGATTCACCGCAGCGCATCCCACTTGCTCTTCGTTCACAGTTAGAAGCGGCTCAAAGCATGGGGGTGCACTCTGGCGGATATCGCGCAACGCGTTGACCCACAGTTCAGCCTCCAGTTGGCTGCAACAGCAGCACCACATGCGGTAATACCCCTTCTCAACCTGGAAGACGTACGGTTTGCTCGATTTTCGGATATCCACGTGCTGAACCGACACGACACCCTCATTCAGCTTGATACACCCTTTCATGCGGCGCTTGCTTTTTGACTTGTAGTATGCCAGCGTGCCATCATGGAAGAGCACGAAAAATCGACTCTTCCAGTTTTTCCTACCGAACATCAAAATCGTAAGTCTCACATATTTGCCCGCATGCCCCCAAGCATTTCGAGCGCTTACCAGACGTGGCCCTGCTTGGTGAGCCAGCCCATGCGGACGTAGTCGCCCTTGTCTTTCAGCATCGCGTAGTAGCGGTCGTTCAAATGCGGGTCCGTGCCGTGGCGCACACACAAACTGGCATCGCTCACGGCCACGCCGCGCTCAGGCAGACTGTTACGCAGCCGCCCGCCGTCAACGCTACTGGATGTGCTCTCGCTCTCGTCCGAGTGGGTGGATCCCATACTGTGCTCCTCGGTGAGCGAACGCGAGCCCATGCGCCGCAAATACTCGAGCTGGCTGACCGCGGCCTTAGCATTGGGCACTGAGAAGGCGTGCGGCCGCGAGCCGGCGCCGCTCTCGTTGCTGCCGCTGCTGCTACTGCTGCGCCGGGCGCCACCCATGGCCAGGACGGTCGCGATGGACGTGGCGCTGTGAATCGTGCTGCGTGAATCTCGGCTGCCGCTGTTGCGTGCCGTCCGTCGTCGTGGTTTGTTCGTTGCCGTTGTGGTTGAGAATGCCGTGCAGACGCGGATGGGCTCGGCTTTGCACCAGATGCCACCCCAGGTGTATCTCAGCAGCCAAGGGGAAGTCACTCGAGTGGGGGATTATTAATTTGGTCGTTTTTCATGGTGGACTCTTGGCAGGCCACACACAACTGGTTAGATCGTGTGTGCGCACGGATCTTCAAGAAGCAAATTTTCGAAAAACAGGGAGATGTTTTTGACCAAATGGGTTCTCTTTCCCCGAGCAGCTGCCTCTGTGTTGCCACTAGCCGGGTGGGTTTGACCATCGATGTCGTCAACCCGGGTCAGGGTCTAAGATTGATAACCCGTCAAATCGGAGCTCACCGTCATCAACGACCGACCACAAGCATGAGCCTCGGAGTGGAGCGGCTCGGCGATGGCGCAGCGTTCCTGCTACAGGACGAAGCCACGGGCACGACGATCCTGCTCGGATGCGGGGAAGTGAAGGTAGTGAACTTTGCAGATGGCGGCACCGCAGCGGGTAGGCGAGGGGCAGACGCTGAGAGCGACGAGGACGGCGCCGTGCCCTCCGCGAGCCACGTCGAAATGCAGTACCTCGCCGACCTGAAAGAGATCGTGCGGCGCGACAGCGACACACCACTGACCGCGGTGCTCATCACGGACTATCGCCCTGAAACCGCTTTCTTCCTGCCGTTTTTAACCGAGAAGACGGGCATCGTCAGCGCGCAGCAGCCGCAGCTGCCGTTTCCGGTCGTAATGACCCACGGCACCAAGGCGCTCGGCCCGCATCTCCTGACCGAGTACTGGTGAGTGAGAGACTTTGAATTCATCGTGCTTGTTTTGTTTGAGTGTGTTTGAATGGAAGTTTTTTAAAAGGAACACGCTGTTTGCCAAGACCAAGGACAAGGCGCAACCGTACGATGTGAAGGATATTCAAGCGTCGTTCTGTCGCACGAATGGCATTGGACTCAAGGCGTCAATCGTGATCAGCGAGCACTTGAAGATCGCTGCCTACCACGCCGGCCATGTTGCCGGCGGGTGCGTGTACAACATTGAGATCGGCGCCACGTCGGTTCTGTTCATCAACGACTTCAATTTGGGCGGTGGCCGCGTGCTGCTGCCTGCACAGATTCCCCGCCTGAACCCCACAGCGCTGATTTCGCGCAGTTCGTTCGCTGTCACTGTGTCGGAAACGCGGACCGCGATGGAGCGCGAGCTGATGAAGGTCGTTTACGAGTGTGTCACGGCTGAGGGCAAAGTGATTATCCCCGTGTACAAGGCCGGGTTCGTGCAGGAGATTCTGACTATTCTCGCAGACTACTGGAAGCGTATGCAGCTTCCATTTCCGATGTACATCTCGGACGACGTCATGGAAATCCCGTCGTCTTTCCACTCGCTCCTTCGACGCACGTACACAACATCGTACACGGCGCAATTGAGAGCACAAGCTGCTGGCATTCGTCGATTTGACTGGAAGCTCGTACAACAGCCTGGGGCCTTTGTGCTGTTTACGACCCCCGCCAACATCAGCCAGGGAGATTCGTGTCGAGCACTCAAGGCAGCTGCTGCTGATCCGAAGAATCTCGTCGTTCTCTCCGAATACTGCAAACCTGGTACGATCAATTACTCGTTGTATGCAGACCCAGTGCGCAAAGAGGTGAGCAAGCGTCTCGGGGTCACTGTCTCGTGTGGTGTGCACTACTTCCCATGCAGCGATGAAGTCGACGCTAAAAGCATTGTCGAGCTGGCGCGCCACGTGAACCCGCAGCAGGTCTTGCTGGATTACGCCATCGAGAGCGACATGGAGTTCATGAAAGCTCACATCGCCGTGCCACTGAGAGCAGCTACGTCTGACGCAAAGGTTGACAATATGGGGCCTAGCGTGCAAGAACTTTTGCACTCGGAGCTGACGTTCATCCAGCCAGCGCGCGATATTCCGCTTCGTATTCACAAGTCGATGTTCAACACTCCGACCGACGTGCAAGGTATCCTGATAGCGGAGCCGAAACGCAAGTTGGTGTTGGTGTCGACGATCAATGGGACACGGCGACTCAAGAAGAAGCGCCACGCGCTCAATTTCCAGTCCACGTGGAAGAAGCCACTTGACCAGTCCCACCGAGTGAAGAAGAAAAGCTCCCGCGCGCCGTCATCAGCTCTGTCGTTCTTACTGTCTGCGGCGCCGGAGTCGGCTGACGAGGAAGAGCCAGAGGAGCAGCCCGAGGCAGATGTGGAAGTGGTAGATGCCGCATTCGAAAAGGCTGTCAAGATGTGGATCCAAGATATCCCTCTTGAGAAGAACAATCGATGGTTCAAGCTGAACTCGGTCTGCATCATGCTATCGTCCGAGTGGGAGGCGCACTTGGAATGGGCGCATGAAGATGAAGAACTTGCAGGCCGTGTACTGGGTATCGCCAAGCAAGTCATGTTTGCTGAGTTTGAGAAAAAGATGCTCGAGATCTCTTGAAAACGCCTCCGCGTAAATCTACGTGCAGTCTCCAATCGAGTTGCCTTCTGTGTTCAAACCCCACTTATCATGATTGTTTCGGCTTCTTCGAACGGAAGAACTGCACAAGCTGTGAGTAAGCCTGGCCGAATGAGAGCGTTGCAGGTTGGACACGCGGCTGGATCCAATCAGGCAGTTGAGATCGAATGTAGGAACTGGCGTATCGATGGTCAACCAACACTATCGTGGAGTAGTCCTTTTGGTGGCGAATGGATCGGCCTTGTAAACAGTGACAAATGAGCGTCCAGTACAACACCACTACGACTCCACCGAACGTACCGATCGACTGATTCACGGCTTTCATGCACAGACTATCGTAGAACACTCGCCCGCTCCCCGGTTGTCGCTTATCCAGGAACGCCATCTTTTCGACGAGCTCTGGATCTCTAGCGTTCGGGTACGGCAGACCAACCATGACGACGCACCGCGCGAGTTCATCGCTAAAGTTGATACCTTCGGACATTTTGCCTCCCACGACACTCAACAAAACTGCCCCAGAGCTTTGACTTGTTTCTGAGGTGCACGCGGACGAGTACGACGTCAGCACGGTGCCGAGTTGGTCGGCGTGCTTGGGCTCGCGGAAAATCGTTTTCTTTGCGTTGATTAGATCGAATTGGCTTGTCTCAATCCAGCGCCGCACGATCGCGTCTTCGAATCGATACGACGGGAAGAACACGACGATGCCGTGAGGGACGACACGCGTGAGGTTGAGGAGAATTCGACCGAGCTCGTCCAGTGCTTGCGTGTCGTCGCGGTTCGAAAACGTGAACTCGAGATGCTTCTGCGACGGGCCAGCAGACAGACTGAAACCCAGGAGGTTCTCTGGTGGGATGACGTGTCCGCAGGAAAACAGGTCGATCTTAGAGCGAGGCACTGATGCGAAAAGTTCGTCAATGACTTGAGACACCTGCACAATATGAAGTCGCATCATTTTCGTTAGTGGCCATGGCAAAACTTCGGAAACTAATGGAGTTGCAAGCCACGCACCGGCTTCATGGTGCCACCAGCAAGAATAATAGAACGAGCCTTATCGACGACTTCTTGGAAGTGCTTCGCTGGATTGAGGAGAACAAACTTGATTTCTCCCTCCTGCTTCTTCGATGGCTGCACAACAGTCGAGGTTACAATCGGCCATTCAGGATATCCAGATATTCTTACAGATTTCGTACGTTGTGTGCTTGCACGAGGATTCGTCCATCCACCGTCGCATTTGTCAATGCTTTGAAGAGCGCTTGGACATTGCGCAACGGAGACACATGCCGACTCTCGAATTCGTTATCACCTTGTGTGTTGCTAGGAACTGGTGGATGTATGACTGGGGTGGCTTGGTTCTGATTGGCGTCCATGAACCCCATCAACTTTTTGGGCAGTTCGCTTTGGTCGAGATACTGCACAATCTTAAACATGTTGTAGTTGTCGATTCCAGCGTTGAACACAAAATCGTTTGTGACCATCATCGTGGCACCGATCACCTCCTCTTGTTCCTCTTTGGCGTTCGTCGCACCAGCTCCACCCAATTTCTTCTGCCGAAGAAACTTTGTGAGGGACTCCAGCACCGAGAGGAGCTGCTTAATGTAGAAGATGTTCTTGCCTTTCAGGCGTTTCTCGTACTTCTTGAAGTACGCCCAGAGACTACGCCGGGCCACGACAAGCTGCTTATTCGACACAATCACTTGATAGGTGCTGTTGATCGCCTCCACAATATTGTGCGCTTCATCTAGCACCACGATTGTGTCCTCGAGGTCGATTCCTAGCGACTCGCGCGTGTCTTTGCTAAGCAGCATTGAGTACGGCATCGCCACCACCTGGGCCAGTGGGATACTCTCCCGGGAACCGTAGTATGAACAAATGGACATCTCTTTGCCCAGCTTGTGCAGATCTTCAATGTCCTGCACTTGAGCCTAACATACCAACGAGATTAAAAACTGGAGCCTTTTTCAATCGACTTCAAAAAACCTCGTTCACTCACCAGTGCATAATCCTTGTAGTTGCTGAGCAGCTCTCGCTCGAAGAATGGACATTTCGTGGATTTCTGCTTCTTGTCGTTTTTGTTTTTGGCGCCTTGGAGCAAATCTAAACATTTATCGGCCATACGCAGATCCGAGCGGAGACTGGTGACGCTGTCGTTGATGCACAAGTTCTTGCGCGAGCCGAGCGAGACGACGCGGATGCGGTCGCCGAACGCCGTTTTCTGGATCTCGCGCACAAACTGCGAGATCTGTGAATGCGTGCGGCTGCAATAGATGATCTTGGTCACGCCAAAGCGCGGTTTCTCCGTTGGCTTGCCCGACCACTTACTTGGCTTCGTGCCGCCGTCGTCACTGTCACTATCGCAGCCTGCTTTGGCGTCGGCGCTGCTGTCGTACGAATTCACGAGGTGCTTTTCGCCGTCTGCCGCGTCGACATCGCCGTCTTTGGCTGGCGGTCGCGCGGCAGTCAGCCGCGGCCGCTTGCGCTCGTGGTGATTGTACGCAAACCCCATCTTGCGCTTCTTGGACTGGAGCTCGGGCTGTCGCTTGATGCTTTCGATCTGGCGGAGTGCTGCCTGCGCCAGGCTACGTCTCTCGCTCGCCTCGCGGTCAGCCGCTCGATTGCTGAACGACGACAGCCAGCTCGGCTCGTCGATCGCCGCCTTTGCCGCCGCCGCGTCAGCCGTGGCTGCGTCGATGGCTGCAGCCTTTCGCGGCAGCCCGTGCTCGTCCGTGTTGCGCACAAGCCACGTGAGCGCGCCGCAGATGAGACTCATGGATTTGCCCTGGAACGACCTCGTTGGTTAGATGATGAGAGTCACAATGCGGCGAATGAAATGGAGCAACATACGGTGCCGGTCGGACTCTCGAAGATGCCGACGTGGCGCGCGTCGATTGTCCGGTACAATTGCTGCATGAGGTCGATTTGTATGTCATAAGGCTCGTACGGAAACGAGAAGAACGCGCGGTCCATGTCCGTGGCGGCGCCGTCATCGCCCGCGGCCGTCGCCTCCATAGTTGGGAACTTCAGTGCCCATTTTGGCGGTGGTGTCAAAACACTGTACTATAGAGCGTCCACTAAGTACGCTGCCATCACTTTTGAAGAGAATCATGAACGAAAACGCGCGAAAAGAATGGAGAGACATGCAGTCTCTCTCGTTCTCTTTCTCTCTGGCGGTATCTCTCTTTACTACAACCTGCGCGCTTTCACGGAGTGGAGGACACCGTCCTAGTGCAATCCGGTGCAAATTTTCTGCGTCTGACCGCCGTATCATTGTCCGCAAACCCATGTGACGCGCGCACCCACATGAAACGGCGCCGCGACTCGCTGAAACGGCAGCACCAGCGCAGCTGCACCAGCGCTAGCGCAAGCACCAGGCAACACTGACAGCGCATAGCTCTCGCGACTATGACCAAGGGCGCATATGCTCACTCGCGCGGTGTTGAGGGAGATTTTGCGTCCGTCAGCAGTGGAGGTGACGCTCACGCGATCAGTGCCGCGGCTCGACCGTCGAACCGAGAGGCGCTGTTGGAGGCGTATCGCGCCAAGCACCGCGTACGAAGAGAGCGAATCCATTTTTGTACTAACACCTAGATACTCACAGGTAGTTGTATCTGCATGTGGATACAGGAGCTCAAAGAGTCGAGGAGGAGGCACGAGAAGCAAGTGATCATTGAGAACGTGCGACGACGAGCTCCGCACTTGCTGCTCAAATCTGTCGATCCGCACAGGCGGCTCAGCCACTCGCATCACCAGCTTGGCCACAAGCAATACGATGATAAGGAACGAACCAGTGGAGCTGATGCAGCAAACAAGCCCCATCGCTTCGTGCCGCGGTTCTCGCGCTTCATCCCGCAGCCGTTCAAGCGACCGCATTCGGAAGAGCGACCGGACGGCTGGGTAGCGGCACGAATTTCCAAGGCCATGCGCCGCTACTTTGCGCTCCAAAAGCTCACAGCGACCAATCACCAGTCTCAGTACCTTTCAGCGCAGTGCAAGAAGCTGTTTGACGAGTGCTGCAAGTGCGCGCCGCTCGCGCATGGACCGAGCGTCTCCGAGGCGGGCGTGTACCAGCTCGCAGGTCCCAACTTGCCCCGCATTCTGCGTATTTTGCGCAGCAAGAAGAACGCCGAGATGGATTTGCTTCAACCGCACGGGCTGGCGCAGTACACAGTGACTCACGTCGCCGCACAGCGCGGATACGTGGATCTCACGAAGGAACTCCTCCTTCGCTGGACGCAGCATCCAGTTGAGTCGTCTTTCCAGCCGTACAGTTTTAAAACGTTACGGCGCCTGTTGTCGCTCGTGCTCCAATTGCGGGACATGAAATCGTTGGTGAGCGAGTCGAATTCGGAATTGCGAGATATCGTGGAACACCTCGGTGTGGCGTTCGCGCATTTTTCCGAAGCGCTCGACAAACTCCACGACAGCACACTCAAGCTTGAGGACCTGATTATCATTTGCGGTCATCCACTGGCGCTCTGCAAGGATGCGACTGGGAACACGCCGCTCCACTACGCCGCCGAAGGTGGTTACTTGTCGCTGTGTCAACTGCTAATCGAAAACGGAGCAAACGTCAACGGGCAGAACATAGCCGGCGAGACTCCGTACGTGTAGACACTGATAGCCGTGCTGGACCATGGAAGAGTTCACGAACCTTAACAACGTTGATCGGGTTGTAGACTCCACTTTGCGATCTCGAGTATGCACAAGGACGTGTGCGCATATTTTGTTCAGAACAAAGCCGACGTGAGTCTATGCCGCCACGTGTCACTGCTTCTGCTGAATGACGTGTCGTTGCGAGGGACGTTTATTGATGCACCGGAAGCCACCGCTGTCTGCAAAGTCCTGCCCGTTCTCCAGCCTCGATCAAGCGCGGCAGTCGGCAACTTTCTCACCAACCATTCCACCAAGCTGTCCAAGTGGGTCTCGCCCTGGCGGGCGCGTCGCCAACGACGTGTGGCTGATGCGATGAAACAGACGGGGAAGGTCGACGCCACTGTGTCACCTGAGCTACCGAGCAAGATCGGTCCAATCTCTCGTGTTCGTGGCAACTCTGCATCTGCCCTTTCGTCCGTGAATTTTACCGGCAACCTCGTTGAAGACGGAATGTTCACCCGTGTCGACTCTCTGGCGTCGTCGCCGCTCTTCCGTGGGCGAAATCCGCGCGACTATGTGTTCTTCCGCACGGCGCCGGGGAATGCACTCATGAAGCCCAACATTCTCTGTGTGTTTCTTATTGGCGACCATGTCGCATCGACAGAGGTGATGAAATCTCGCGAACACCAACGACGCGGCAAGCTCTTCCATCTGCTGATCCAGAACCTGCCCCAAGTCGCAGTGTTGGCGATGGATTCCTTCCGAACGCCACTGTTCCGTTGCACTATGCAGAGCGGCACTCGCGAGTTCAACCAGCGCTGGTTCGTCAACAACTCGGTCAAGAACGGCAAAGAAAGGCGGAATGCGCTGCTCGTGGCAATGAAAGGGCACAAGAAGAAGAAAAAGCGGCGGCGGCTTGCTCCCGTGATACAGCTCATGTGGCGCGTGGTGAAAAAATTCTGGAAGGCGATGCGGAGCCTCAGACGGTTTCTGAGTATTCAAAATGTGTTTTCACCGCATGAGTCCGACAGCCTGCACAAAGACAGCATTATCTGCGAACCAAAAGGAATCGTGTATGAGTATGTGTACGACAACGCCGAGTTTAGGGGAGGAGCAAGTCCAACACTGGCGCTCATCGTCGAAGTAAGGAGCCTGCCGTAAGTGCACTGACCTCTGAATTTGTTCTCACCGTTGATGGGCATGTTGTAGACCGAGTGCAAGGAGCTTATTTATCACCCCTGGTTTCGACAGCTCATGGACCACAAGTGTGTGATTGCGGAAAATGGTGTCAGTTGTCTCGATCTCACTAATATTGAGTTGCGTTGCAGATGGAATTCGTTTGCCCGCGAGGCGTTTCGGCGCGATTTTCACATCTACTTCGTGTATTTTGTTGCAGTATTTGTGGCCACGTGGGTTCTACATCACGTTTATCCGTGGCGCCAAGGAGATCAATACCTTCTCACATTTCGCTGTTTGTTGCAGGTATTTACACGTCGGAGACACACTTGTCGGCATGCCTGTCGGTGGATACAGAAGCAAATCGTTCACATTTCATTCGACGTGGGCTGAATACGTACGAGATGGCGCTCGTCTAGTCTATTCGGCAATTAATGCGTACTACACGATCCAAGAGGTACGCGCGGGTATCAATATCAAGTTTGGACCGCTTGGCCCATTAAACGTGTTCTCTGTTCTTTAATGTGCGCAGTTTCGCTCGTACATTGAGCGCGGCAGCCTCCGTGCGTATTTTCAAGACGGATGGAACTGGTTTGACTTGGTTCAGATCGTTTGCGTCTGGCTGTTACTCGCCACTGAACTTCAAAGCATGTTCAGCGACACTGGTAAGCAGGCTTCCAAAGGTCAATCCCGAGAAGGCTGACGAGACTTTGCGATCACTTGTTAGATATTTCGCTCGATGACTACGAACTCCACGTGTACATGGAGACGTACTACAGCTGGACGATTTGGAGAAAGTACAACTTGCGAACGACTTTGATGAGCATTGTTGGGCCGCAAATTTTCATCAAGTGGATCCAATTCGCGCGCGGCAACATGACGTTGGGGCCGTTTGTCCGAATGATCTTCAAGGTAGACTACTGCGATCGACAAACACCGATGATCTCGTTGGGACTGAGGTGAATCGTTTTGTGTTTAGATGTTTAAAGACATTGGGCTCTTCTTGGTCGTGTTCTGCGTGTTCCTGTTAGGATTTGCGTTCGCGTTCTTCATTCTTCAGGTGCTTTCTCTAAACAACAAGAGCATTCTGAGGTTCTGGGAAACTGAGGTTTTGTGTGAAGCTTGAAGGATCCAAGACGTACTTCTCAGCTGTCGCCACCGTGCTACAGATCAGTCTCGGTGCCTGGGATTGGGACTCGATCTATGAAGGCGGTCCGATCGCTGTCATCCTCTTCGTCATGTATGCAATCATCGGGACCATTATGCTGCTCAACTTGCTAATTGCGGTGCGTTTTCTTGCCTGGATTCCGGTTGCTTCTGCTTTAAGCTGACTCTCTAACCGCTTTGCCCACATGGATAGATGCTCGGCAACACCTACGACAAGATCTGGGAGGATAAATTGTTGTTCTTTGAATTGGAGCGGGTGAGGAAGCCTCTATTTATTGGCAATTCCAATACTCGTCAAAGCTAACACCGCTCATTTCTCTATGCTGCCTCAGGCGAAAGCGACTCTTTCTATCCAAAACGCCATCGACGACGATGAGTACGACGAAAATTACTGGTGCCAGCGACTGTATGTGCTCGAGGGAGACAGACCGATCCAAGGCATCCAGTCCCAGAAGTTTTAGTTCGCGGTCCCAAGATCGACTCGGTTCACCACGTCAAGAAACCCGACCAAGATGGTGCGCCGACCGTTGGTCACGGCCGCACCTGCATGTCGAACCTTGCCACTGTGGACGACTGCGTCGCCTTGCTGGATGTGGACGGTTACGTCAGCTTCCTCGAAGTACGTACCACCGCCAGAGAACTCGGACGCCGGGTTGAGCAAGATATTGAACGACAACACGGAGCCGTCGCAGTGCAGCGCCAGCTCCGCCTGCTCCCCAGCCTGCGCCTCGTATTTGACGTAGAAGAGCTCGCGAAACGTCAGCTGTTTCGTGGGTGGGATGCCGTGCTGCTCGTGCACCTGCGTGAACAAGCGCGTCTGGATGGAGCTTCGCACCCACGCGTCGATGGACGCGACCTGATAGCATGGAAGATCAGTCGTCGGGTACGATGCATGGCGCTGCTTGCTCCATCCGCGCTGAGTTGTCGCGGACGTCAACTCACGCAGCACTTGTTCGCACTCGTGACGACTCCAGACGGCGCTAAACACTTGTCGCTTGGTCATGGGCTCGCGTGCCGCCATACTCTCTCTGTATCGTGCTATCGCCCGCGCGTCTCGCGCGCACTGGAGAGACGCGATTGAGTCTGCAGACAGCGTCTCGGCGAAGCAGGAGGCTTCAAACAAGCTGACCACGTCGCTGCGGAGGTGGAGCGCGGCGAGTTGAACAGGCGTCAATCCGTCCCAGTCAGTTCCGACCAACTCGACGCTGACGGCAATTGGCTCTTCTAGGAGAGTCTGCACGATCTCCAGCTCGCCTTTTCGTGCTGCCAAGTGGAGTAGCGTGCACCCGCCGCTGGAAATGCTCTTGCCCGTGATCTGCTTGGCGGGCATGGGCAGCACCACATCTTGTGAGCGGATCTCCACGACCGCGCGACGGAAGTTGGCGGCGTCTTCTCGCGCGAGATGCTGCACCACGTCACGAAAGAACGTAGGCATCTGGGCCTCAATGGCGTAGTGTAAGCTTGACAACCCGTGGCTATCGCGCGTGTTGTCCAATGCCTGAAGCAGCAAGTTGAACTGCGCATGCGCCTCGCGGATCTGCACCAGCCCGGCCCAAACCAGACTCGCGAGCTCTTCATCGTAGATGGAGGTCGCAAACAGCAGCGCTGGTTTGCCCATCACCAGCAGCAACATGTCGCGGTGAATAGGCGGTGGTAGCGCGTCGCTCACGGCCTCGGGTGCGTCGTAACCAGCGACCACGGCGTCGATGTCGTGTGCGGCCGAGCGATTCTGCCAGTGCAGAACGAGCTCCACGAGCCGCATTTTCTCGTCGTCGAACGTTTCGAAGAGCCTCTGCAGCGCTGCGGGCGCCGTCGCAAATGCAGTCAGATTGTCCATCAGGTCGTGGGCACGCGCGCGCAGCGCGCACGGCGTCAAATGAGTCGCCATCGTTTCCCCCCCAAGAGCAATTGATGAGAAGTTGATTAGCAGATGATGAGTAAAACGAAGGTTAACTTATTGTATTGAATGGAAACGAAAGCTCATGGCTGTCAAAACGTGCTTGGGGTGGTGGTGGTCGCTCTATGTGGTGGAGGGTCCAACGAGCGAGACGAACTCCTCAAAGAGGCGCTGCAACTGCTCACGCTCGCGGATGAGATTGATGAGTCGGCTGCGATCTTGAATGTCCTGCTCCGTACGCTCAATGTCGACCTCGAGCTCCGCCTCGAAGAACTCCAGCGCCGAATCGACGTCGGTCATGGGTAAATCGTCAAACTCAATCGGCTCTTGGAGGTCGAAGTCCTCGTTGAGTTCTTCTTCTTCTTCTCCTTCTTCCTGTTCGACGGAGTGATACTTGCCTTTCAGGCAGTCGTCGCAGATGCAGCACTTGGCACGTGGCCAAGCGTCCGAGTTGAAGATCAGCAGGGCGCCGGCAACTACGGTGGCCGCGGTGTTCGCGAAGGCGCCTCGCGGACGGAAGACCTTGACCATCGATTGTCTGGGGACTTGGTTTGTAGGCGGAGATCACTTGAGTGGGAGGCGGGAAATTGGAGAATGCAAAACCATCCCAGGTTTCCTTTTCCTCTTTTGCTTTCCGGCATTCTTGTGGCGGATGACGGACACCATGGGGACAACTTCAACACTGACGATATTCAACCAATAGTATACATTCAAAAATGAAAATATAGCCAATCATGCGGAGAGAACGAATCGCCACGTTTCCGGGGATCTGCCCCAACTCGAAAGAATCTGGCGCGGCAACATGCACGTGCGGTTCCTCATCGGTGCGTCTCACAGTGTTGCTGCCATCTTCATAGTGGCGAACACTGATCTACAGTTGTGCGCAGCCAATGCTATCAGTTTTGTGGCGATGGTGCTGCTGACGGACACCAACTTCGCGTCCAAATGGGCCTACGATACCGTCAACTCGGTCGACATCGGACTCTGGTTCCTTGACGTGCGCGCTTCACTCTCGCTATAGAAAGCCTTCGTGAGAGTCCATTGACCTGTGAACTGAGTGTCTAGGGTACGGGCATCCAATACAAACTCATCAATGCCGGTCTCTCGCCAAGCGCCGTCTCCGTCGACGACAACTTGCAGGCCACCACAGGATACTCTCACTTCTGGTACGGTCGGCCTCCGAGCCGAGTCTGGCGTGGTACTCAGTCTTATCTGCTCACTCGTGTAGCAGTGCCATTTCAGTCGTGAGCATGTCCGATCCTTGGTGCCAACGCTACGCAACGGCCACGCGAGCGCTCACGGTCGTGGCGCTGATGGCGGCCGTCGTCGGCTTCACACTGGGGATGATGGCGTCGCTGGATATCAAGACGCCCACGTGGAATGGCGAAGGCAGAGAGACGACGCTTAAGGCGCCAGTCGTCTGCGCGCTCGTGCAGTGTGTGGCGATGCTTGTTGCAGTGGTGGTCTGGCAACTGATGGTGATCGAGGCCGACGCACTCTGCCGCGCCAGGCTCAATATTGACGACTTTGTGTGCATCTCCGCGCGCTCTTCGCATAAGGTCGCGATGGCCGTTGTCGTGTTTTCTGCGGCAACGTATCTTCTGTGGCGAGCAGCACATTCCTACCACGTAAGTCACATAGGAGACAGTGCTCATGCAGATTGAAAGGCGCTTGATACAAATGGACAATGAACAGGTGGCTCGTCAAGACTCCAAGATCGCTGACGGTTTCACGCTTGCGGCCAAGACAGGTGCGTTTTCCAATCACTTACTGCGTGGATAAAGATCCGTATTCACTACTCCTGCTTCGTACTGTAGATAACGTCGACGAGATCCTGTCGGCGATTGCCAACAAAATCGACATTGATGCGCTCGGATCGGATGGCCGCAACGCGCTCCACTGGGCGTGCACGCTCAACCGCTCGAGTATTTGCCACGTGCTGCTCAAGAAAGGAGCCTCCATCAGCAAGAAAGACGTACGCTTGGTTGGATGGCTGGACAAATCGTCTCTATCGACTAAGTCTGTTGCTGTCAAATTGCGTGGATGCAGCGCGACGGATGGACAGCTCTCCACTGGGCGAGTCGCGTCGGCAGTCTCGATCTCGTTCGACTTTTGGCCAAATACGGCGCCGATCTTAACGTGCAGGATCGCTGGGGCACGACACCGCTCATGCTCACGGTTGTTGGCGAGTCACGTGCCGCAGCTGAGACGCTACTTGAGCTGGGCGCCAAACTTAATATCCGGAACGTGCGTTCATTTCAAGGAATTGTCTGCAGGCAGAACCATTATAGCATGTTGACTGACTCGGCGGCATGCTTCAGGTTTTCGGGCAGACCGCAACAATGCTCTGCCTTGAAAGCGGCCTCCACCTCCATCAGCTCGGGATGCTCTTTCTGAATGCTGGCGCTGATGTGACTCTTCAAGATGTGAGTGGAACTTTTGACTGTTGGCTGGCTCCTCGTCTTTCTTCCTCGCATTGGGGTGGGAGGGGATGGGTAGATGAGTGTGTTTTGTGTGTGTGGAGTTCAAAAGTTTGGCGATCGTGGGTGACAGGCCATGTCAGTCTGTGACTGATGGTTTCGCATGGTTTGTTCCACGACAGGCGCAAGGCTCGACGGCGCTTCACTACGCCGCTGCTAACGGCACCGCGAGTCTTCTTGTCAATATGCTTCAGATCTGTGACCCTGAGCTCATCTCGAAGCGCAACAAGGTGCATGCATCCTAGACACGCAAACTTTCAACGTCTGACTCTGGGCTGATTGCTGACACATCACTGGTTTATTCAAAGTATGGGGAGACTCTCCGCGATGTCGCTGTGCTTCGCGGCCACGAGACCATTGTGGAGCTGCTCGAAGATTGGCAAGAAAGACGACCGATTACTGTGGAGGGAGCACCTTCGGACGAAGGAGACACAACGCAGTCAGACTCTGATGGATCGTCCGACTCGGATGCGTAGATCAAGCCAAAATTGCGAGACGAGTGCTGTTGGCCTGACACTTGACTGGACAGTCGCCTTCAGGCTGTACAGTCTCTAGCGCATCTGCATAGTGAGCGCCAGATGAAGTTGCGAAACCAGTTCAGACCAGCTGCCGGGCAGAAAATGAGGAGCTCTTCAGCGATTGGCTCAGTTTGGATTCGCAGGTCCCCTCACTAAAGTTAGGAAGGAACAGCGGTCACCGCTTTTCGATGCGCCAGGCGCTGGTCGTGGCGAGCGGACAACACTCCAGCGACCGGAATCTACCACGAGCTCCACTCCTCTAAGTGCTTGACCAACACTGCTGCGCGTGATGGAGGGCGGGGCCGCGAGTCAACTAAAGCTGATCCCTGTGCCGTTCGCGGACGACGGCTACGCCGAGTACGAGCTCGCGCGCTGCCGCGAGAACCAAAACAGCTTTGACCAAGCGCTCACGATCATCTCGATCGTTGCGGCTGCAACCGTGTTTTTCCAGCGGATACGGAATGAAGAACATCGCAAGTTCCCCGACAACATCTTCACGATGATGCTGTGCGTAAGCACCTGTCGCTTTTGTCGGATCGTTCGCCGTGTTGGTCTCACCGAAACAATCTCGTTCTTCTACCGATAGCGTCGCACTGTGCGGGATCCACCTCGCGCTGCTCATCAGCATCGCATCGCAAAACAAAGTCGTGCTCGAAGACGCGCAGCCATGGCGTTCGCTTTGTCAGCTCCAGGCGCGGATGTTCCACTGGTGCAGCTGCGCCGCGATCTGGAACGTGTTCTGCGTGATCGTGACGCTCCATCGCGTAATCGTCCGCAAGACTCCGGTCGCCAAGCTGCTTCACTACAGCCGACTGTACTACCTGACCCTACTGGGCTTCCCGACCGTCGCTGTGCTTGCGTGCTCGATCTTCGGCGCCTACGGCCCCTACCCAGGACTCCACAATTGCTGGATCGAGCCCGGCCCCGGCCGACTCTTTTATTTCCACACGTTCACGCTGGTGACGTTCATAGCGTGTGCCATCCTCGCACCACCGACCATTTATGCTCTATGGAAGGCCTACCGCAGCGCCGTGCAGCCGCGCAGTGCTGGCCTCTTCCGCTCGCTGATGTGGCGACAGATCCTGCTCGCCGGGTATGGTATCGCGGTCGTGGCCACGTTCCTTCTCGGCGGCATCAACAACATGCTCATCAACTCGAAGAAAAAATCCTCGTTCATCAAGCGCACAGCCTACCCGCTGTGCATCTTCAGCGCGATCAACTTTGCGTCCCTCGGGCTGTTTGTGTCCGTAATTTATTGGTCCACGCGGACTCAGAGCAAAGCGCTCAAAGTCACCATGGGCAAAGTCGCCAGTCTTGCGTGCTGCGGCCGGATTCACTTCAACACCAACCACAACGAAGAAGATCAAGACGATGAGGTGGGTCCAACTTGAATTTTCTGCGTTGATAGCTGAGGTAGATACTCACTAAAGTGATTGCCCTCGAGTTTCAGGATTCTCACGTGGCGCGACCACATGGTGACGGAAAGAAGAAGGCGAAGTTTTCATTTCGTCACGCACCCATGCTTTCCGCTCGCAACGTCTCGCCTCGGTCTCCATACCTTCGCGACCAGCTTCGTTCCGCTTTCGACTCTGGTCCGTCCCCCTCTGTTTGCCACCGAAAATTCAGGTTGCGCAGCCATGCTGACTGATGGAACATTTGTACTTTGTTCAGACGGGCGCTCCGTGATATCGGTGCCGCCAGATCCACAGCACCGCGCCGCCCACGAGGTCGCAAGCAACGCGTACACGTCGACGCTACTCGAGTATGTTCGCGAGCAGCTGCTGGACGAGCTCGAGGCGAACGACTCCGACCTGAGCAGCATGTACTCGGACAGCGAGAGCGGTAGCGACGCCCGCAGCAGCTTCGCGAGTAATGGGTCGATGGACGAGTGTCTGTCGCACACCGACTCGTCGTACCCGGCGACGCCGCAGTCCAATTTTCTCGAGATCTCGCCCCGTCACGACGTTGCCAAGACTCCACACCGAGAGCTCGCGCTGCCTCAGAAAGCCACAATAACTGAATTATGAATCCAAAGCCTCTTCAAATACCGACACGTCAATGAATTACTATCGTGCATGTGTGAACAATGGGTTAATAAGATGCCCACTGCTTTCCTGTCGTGTGTGGTCTCCTGCAGGCTGGTGCATGAAGGGTGTTAACTTCCATGTTCTCCATCGTTCACTTAGCGGGGGCAAAATCATCCTCTATTCAGGGCATCTGCTGCGATGATGTGGTCCACATTATTCGGCCTTGTCTTTTGACTGGTGGGAAACCCTGGGCATCAAACGTCGTGGGTCGGGTGATTGGGCACGAGGAGCTACGATCGACATTGGCGACGCAGACACTGCAGTGAGCATGGCCGTGATCAAGAAGGACATCAAGGCGA
Organism: Pythium dissimile; assembly: GCA_023336445.1. Classification (NCBI taxonomy): domain Eukaryota; phylum Oomycota; class Peronosporomycetes; order Pythiales; family Pythiaceae; genus Pythium; species Pythium dissimile. The sequence continues at coordinate 9,351 of JAADWZ010000217.1, read as the reverse complement.
AGACCGCGGCCACTGGTGCCGGCAAGGGCGACTACAAGGGCAAGAAGCCGGACGGTGGGAAGAGCGACTTCAAGTCTGGTGGCAAAGGCGACTTCAAGGGCAAGAAACGCCCGGCGCCCACGGAGCAGGACCCGAAGAAGGCGGCGCTGGACCAGAAGGAGGCCAAGAAGCAGCGCAAAATGCAGCGTCCGCACTACGAGATGGTCACGCGCGCCAAGGAAATCTGGAACATCATCCGCGAGCGCGACGTGGAAAAGGCCAAGCGCACCAAGCTCGTGGAGGAGCTCTTTGGGCTCGTCAAGGGCAAGGTGTACGAGATCGCGGCCAAGCATGACGCCTCGCGCGTGATCCAGGCGCTTCTCAAGTTCGGTACGCCGCTGCAGCGGTCCTCGACTATCGCGGAGCTCAAGGATCACATCCTCGAGCTCGCCAAGATGCAGTACGGCTGCTTCCTAGTGCAGAAGATGATCAAGTACGGTGGCAAGGATGACCGCGCGTTGATCGTCAAGAAGCTCACGGGCCAGGTGGTGACCATCGGCACGCACAACATCGCCGCGAATGTGCTGGAGTACGCGCAGGAGTACTTGAAGCCGTCGCAGCTCTCCGGGCTCAAGCTCGAGTTTTACGGCAAGGAGTTTGCCTACTTCAAGGCCGATAACAAGAAGAACCTTAAGGACATTGTGGCGGACAACAAGACCAAGCGCGCCGAGATCCTCCAGAACCTGGCCAACTCGCTCAGCCGCATGGTGGACAAGCAGCTCCTGGGGCTCGCGTTCGTCCAGTCTTTGCTCTGGGACTACTTTTCCAACGCCGACCACAGCGACGTGATGCAGATGGTGGTGAATGTGCGTGACGCGGCGCTGGCGCTGCTGGCCACGCGCAACGGCGCGCGCGTCGTGAACAAGTGTATCTCGCTTGGCGACGCCAAGGACCGCAAGCGCATCATCAAGACGCTCAAGGACAAGGTGCTCGACGCCACCAACCACCCGAGCGGCTACCTCGTGATTCAGCGTCTGTTGGACGTTGTCGACGATACCGTGCTCGTGCAAAAGTCGGTGCTTTCGGAGCTGAACGACCATCTCTTTGAGGTGGCTATGCACGCGACCGGCCGTAAGGTGCTGCTTCAGCTGCTGAGCCCGCTCAACAAGAAGTACTTGTCGCCCGATGACATTGAGCTGCTCGCACCGCCGATGGTGCCGAGCCCGGAGGACCCGAAGAAGCTGGTCGTGAACTACAAGAAGGACCCGGAGGCGCGTCGCGAAGAGCTGCTCAAGGGTCTGCAGTCCAAGCTGGAGGAGATGTGCGCCGAGAATACGACCGCGCTCATCCGGTCCAAGGAAGGACGCGATGTGCTGGTCGAAGTGCTCAAGCGCAGCTCCAGCCAGGAGCTCGAAGCGGCGCTCATTGAGACAGTGACGTCGCCGCCAGAGAACGCGGAGGACGAGCCGATCCACACGGACGCGATCGCGCATTTGGCGCTGCGCCGGATCATCCAGGAGACCACGTACGCCGTGCCGCTGCTGGCCGCCGTGGAGGACAATTTGTCCTCGTGGGCCAAGAGCAACCGCGGCTCGTTTGTCGTGCTGGCGTTCTTGGAGGCGGAGCACGGCTCCGCCAACGCCGCCAAGGTGGTCGCCAAGGCGCTCAAGTCGCAGATGTCGGCGCTCAAGAAGCTCACGGCCACGCAGACAGGAACCAAGCTGCTGCTTGACAAGCTCCAGTAGACCAACCATCCACTAATTCCTTTGTAGTATGTTGTATTTCACTTCGCATACCATAAGCGTTCACGGTGCCTGCCTTCTCCTTTAGTGGTGTCCCGTCATCCTGCGCGGACAGTTCAAGACTAGTACTGTACTCCAGCATCTCCTGTGCAAGCATCATGGTGTACAGTGAACTAGATAAGATTTGCTGATCAAGCTACAGTTGAGAAACTCAGCGCTGCATCGCCTGGATTGTAAGGTGCGATGATCTCGATTCTGGAGGAATTCGACGGAGACACAGCAACCGCATGACTAACTAGAACAAAGTGCAACCACGTACAGCCACTCCCAATGTTTCGCGAACATTGTAAGCATCAGGATGCAGCTACCAGATGGGAAGAGCTTGCTGACACAGATCGTGTCCTCTCTTAGCATAGCGCTAGATCCGGTCACACACTGTACTGACCGGACATAGACGAGAGGAGGGGTCCTCATGTTGCGCATCAAATAGATGATCAACCACGGCGCACACATGCGGAGCGTGTACTGTACCAACCATCCATCTCGTAACGTTTGGCCATCACCGACAAACAGCTGAGGGTTCCGAAACCCAAGCACCACGTCCATTGGCCGGACACTTTCCTATTTATTACGTCGACGGGCACGACAACATGCCGCAGCACCATGCGACTCCCGACTCTACCCTCAGCAGAGAGTGCGACCGGCTCCTGATGGACGCGCACGGCGACACTCTCGTGCCGACGGCGGCATTTCCGACCTCGTACGATAGCCTCCTGGAAGCGTCCACCCCCACGATCGCAGTGGGCAAAGATGGCGCTGCCTGGCGCGGCTCGACGCCGCCACCGCTGTTCTCGCGCCGTTCGATCGGGCTGCTCGCCCAGTTCGCCGCCGTGGGTGTCGTGAGCGGCGTGCTGCCGGCTGTGATCTACCCGGTGCTGCAGGGCTACCTCAACGCCGACGGCGCGACTGTGGTCTCGGCGACGCTGCTGGTGCAGCTGCCGTGGTCGTACAAGGTCTTCTTCGGCATCCTCTCGGACTGCTTCCCGCTCGGCGGCTACCGGCGGCGGCCCTACATGCTGCTGGGCTGGAGTTTCTGCATCGCCATGCTCTTCTACATGGCGAACTTGGGCGTGCCCGCACCGTACTACGGCGACCCGGCGATGCACTTCACAAGCCCGAGCGACTGGACCGATGCTCAGCGCGCGCTGCTCAACACGCACGCCCAGGACGCCGCCGGCCAGTACGTTGTGCCCATGATGCTCGCTGCATTCGGGTACCTCATGGCCGAGGTCGCCGCCGACGCCATGGTCGTGGAGCTCGCGCAGCGCGAGCCACTCGCCACGCGCGGACAGCTGCAGGCGGGCATCCACTGCGCGCGTTTGGGCTGCAACGCGCTCGGCGCGCTCACCGTGGCCGTGAGCTTCAACGGCGTTGAGTACGGCGGCAATTTTGACTTCTCGCTCTCGTTCCCGTCCGTGATGCTGCTGCTGGCGTGCGGCTGCCTGCCGCTGCTTCCCGTCACCTGGTGGCTGCTCGAGGAACCGCGCGTGGACCCGCGCCGTGCGCACCGCTCGTTTCGCGTTTACATGCAAAGCTTGTGGGTCGTGGTGCAGCGGCGCAGCGTGTACCAGGTCGCGGCGTTCAAGTTTTTCTCCGGGGTCTGCAACAACTTCAACATCGTCGCATCCAGCTCGATCAAGTTCCATTGGGTCCACGCCACGCCGTTCAACAGCAGCATCATGGCCATCGCCGGCACACTCGTAAGCGCGCTCACGCTCGCAGTCACCGGTCGCTTCGGGCTCCAGTGGGACTGGCGCGTGAGCATCGCGCTCACGGTCGTGGCCGGTGTGGCCATCGACGGCGTCATGACCATGCTCACGACCTGGGACCTCGTGCGCAACCAGTGGTTCTGGCTCGGTGTGCCCATCGTCAGCTACATCCCGGACGGCGTGCGGTTCATCGTGTCCAACTATGTCGTCGTTGAGCTCCTCGAGCCCGGGCTCGAAGGCGCGCTCTACGGGCTGCTCACCACGACGTCCAATCTGGCCGTGCCGGTCGGACGCACCGCGTCCAAGCTGCTCAACGCGCCGTTCCGTGTCTGGGTGGACGACATCATGGAGGACAGCTACGAGGTGCGGCGCGACGTGACCATCACCATCTGTCTCTGCTACGGCATGAAGCTCGCGTCGCTGGCATTTCTGCCACTGCTCCCTAAGCAGAAAACCGCGACTCAGGAGCTCAAAGCTCACGGCGACGTGAGTCGCGTCATGGGCTACGCGACCGCCGCGTACCTCAGTATCGCGCTCGCGCTCTCCACGCTCATCAACTTGCTCAGCATGAACGAGGCCACGCGCTGCTGGAAGATCACGGGCGGGTGTCCGCCCGCGCGCGCATCCGCCGCCGAGAGCTCACCACCAACTCCACCATAGAATCGCTCTATTTGTATGGCCAACTTCAATTTACGTCGGCTTCCGTGGCCACTGGACAAGCTACCCATCGTCAGTTTCCTGTCCAGTCGCCCACACTCAGTCACGCCCACCACGTCGTACACCTAGGTTGGCGGAATCTCAGGCTTGCAACGGAAAGAACAAATCACCTACCCATCGCGATGCCTAAGCGGCGCGCGTGGTTAGATTCGCTCCGATCCAATGTGTTCTTCGGATTCGGTGCGCAGGTAGCAGAGCGAGCTGCCGCGGACGGCGGCCACGGCGAATCCACCATGGGTCTTCACATTTGCAGCTTCAACTAAACAAGCCCATTGGTTTAGAAAAAGAATCCGCGGGATTCCGAAAAGATTCGACCTGTTCAAACCCCTTTTCCCTGTTCCTTTCCAGCCATCATCGACCATCACTCTGAACAAGGTTTTTTTTTGTGCAGCACGGAACCTTCAAAACCCTGATCTTTTACCCAATGAATCTTCTTGGATTCTATCCCAGGCATCGCTTTTAAGAGGGTTTGAGCCAGCTCCATGGGTTTTGTGCGTGCTCACAGTGGGAGGTGTCGCAAGCTTCACGATTGAATCTTGAAAGCAAACAAGTTGATTGGGCAAGAGGATTTCACCCAACCCTACAGCTCACCACCCTGAGATTCTTTCACTGCTCCACATACAAACGGCAAGGTATTGGGAAAAGTGGGAATCTCAGTCGAGCCTCCTCTGAGCAGTACCAACTACGTCGCCATAGTGAAACCCAATACTTTTTCTTTTTCCTGTGAGCTTGTGAATCTCTAAGCAGAGTCGCCAGCGCCACGGGGATTCAACTGGAGCTCTCCATTTCCCATTTTCAGCACTCCACTCGCCAAGCAGATTCCTTCTTGATCCACTCAGCGGCTGCGAAGAAGCGTGTTCTCTTTTCTCCCTCATCAGCTTCTCCTAGTCCTCCGCCCGTCGTTCCCATGCTCAGTTCCGCATTGCCCGCGTCGCCCTCACCTCACTCGCCTCTACAGCTCACGGCTCTCAACCTGAGAATGAACGTTGCCAACATGCTCTCGAGTGACGCCACCACCACCGCCGTCACTGCACCGCTGTCGGAGAGCAGTAACGGGTCCACGACCTCGGTCGACTGGTCGGTCGCGTCGCCCACCACCGTCACCAACGAGATGCTCAAGCGCGGCTGGATCGCACCGTTCCTGCTCCACCTCCACCAGATGCTGCGCCGTGAGAGCACCAAGATCATCCGTTGGACCGAGGACGGCATTGCCTTTCAGATCCTCGACAAGGACGCCCTCACGGAACAGATCTTGCCGAAGTACTTCAAGAACAAGAACTTTGCGAGCTTCCAGCGCCAACTCAACTACTTTGGCTTCCGCAAGTGGGCCAAGGTGCGTGCCGAGTACCCGACGTACGCGCGCGACCATTTCACGCGTGACAACTACAGCGCCATGTCGCTGGTCAAGCGCCAAAGTAAGAAGTCTCGCAAACGCAAGGCCTTCGAGTCAAACGACGAGACCGAGGTCAAGTGCATGGCTGTGCAGCCGACCTATATGCCCAATGATCGTTGCAAGCCGATCCTGCCGCGTCCGAACACCGCTGCCCAGATCCAGCAGCCGCAGCTCGGCTCTCCCCAGGATGTCGCCCAGGTTGCCTTGCCAGGTAGCATCTCGCCACTCGCCAAGATCTGGGCTGCTCCGTCAGTGCCTAACCCGTTCGTGGTCTCGCCGTTATCCATCTCTCAGAACTCTATTCCAGTCATCTCGTCAGCACGCAAGATCCAATCGGGCTGTAAGCTGCCTTCGCTTCGTGAGCTCTCCGCTTCGGGTGCTTTGCTCTCGAACTCGGCGGCACGACCGTGCTGGTTGGCTTAGGCAGCTGTGATCTATTTATAATTGACTTATTTATTTAATTTCCAACCCAGTTCTGTCGCTCCTTCTCTTGCCGTCTGTGGTCGCAGGTTTCACACGCATATCAATGCCATTCATAAGACTGCACAGCACATCCAGCGCGGTTCCTCAGGCTTGTTTAGAATCTGACCTAATCGAGACGAATCTGCTCAAGTATCCGACCTACGTAGTACTACTGTACCACCCGTGGGACTAGCAATCCAGTGAAAGTTCAAGCCATGAGCTCTGAGAGAATCTCTCGAGAATAGCAGCTCCACCCTCCGCGAATGTGTCGAGGTGGTGGCGTTGGCAACGAGCTGATCATCAGCCAGACAGTGGCCTTGGCGACGTTGAAACGTACTAACTTGAGTGAGTTAAATTTTCAACGCGGGACACAGACGTCCCGAAACTAGGCTCGGCGGACAATTCGTACTTAGTCGGAGCGTATCTCTTTGTTGACAACAAAGATGACACAACAAATTGTTGTGTCATCTTCAATGCCGAGTGGCGTGCCTGTTCGTCTCTCACCAAGCGTTCGCTGCCTGTGCCAGCCATCCCGCGCGCTCTGTTTCTTCCTCCTCGGCAACTTGAGCTTCGTCTACAGACCACACGCACTCGCCATGGCGCCGCTCGTAACCGTCTTCGCCTCCGCGGCGCTGGCCGCACTGGCTGTGGCCCCCGCCGCCGACGCGTGCACCATGATCGCCGTCGGCAGAAACGCCACGGTCGACGGCTCGGCCCTCGTGGCCCACACGGATGACGCTGGAGGTGGTGCCGCCGACCTGCGACTCGTACGCGTGCCGGCGCAAGACCACATGGCTGGCTCTCGACGTGCTGTGTACAACTTCTTCGGCGGGTACCCGCGCATCGTCTCGGAAGAGCGCGGGCGACATTACCAGCCCAAGGACGCGAGCGAGCCGCTCACGGCACCGTTGGGGTACGTCCCGCAGGTGAACCACACGTACGCGTACTTTGACCAGGACTACGGCATGATGAACGAGGTGCAGCTGAGCATCGCCGAGAGCACGGCGGGCGCGCGCACCGTCGGCTGGCCGAGTGACGTCCCGCACGGCAACAACATGTTTGGCATCGCCGAGCTGAGCAAGGTCGCGCTCGAGCGGTGCGACTCGGCACGCTGCGCAATTCAAACCATGGGCGACTTGGCGGTCGAGCACGGTTTCTACAGCGAAGACAGCGGCGATCCGCTGGCGCCAGGCTACACGAGCTCGGCCGAGGCGCTGGGCATCGCCGACAAGTACGGCGAAGTCTGGGTCTTCCACGTGCTCACGGGCAAGGACAACTCGAGCGCCGTGTGGGCGGCGCAGCGCGTGCCCGACGACCACGTCTCGGTGATCGCGAACGGCTTCATCATTCGCGAGATGGATCTCGAGAACGCGGACGATTTCATGGGCTCGCCCAACATCAAGTCGTTTGCGCAGGAGATGGGGTGGTGGACGCCCGAGATGGGCGCCTTCGACTTCACCGCCACCTATGGGTACAAGGACACCAGTCCGGTGCGTCCACTGTACGTTGGTCGCCGCGTGTGGCGCGTGTACGATTCGCTGGCGCCGTCGCTGGAGCTGGACGCGACGCTCGGCATCGTCACCGAGTACCCAACGTACCCCGTGACGGTCAAGCCCGACACGCCGATCGGCGTCGACACGATCATGCATCTTCTGCGCGACTACTACGAAGGCACCCCCTACGACATGACCAAGGGGCTCGCGGCCGGTCCGTTTGGCAGTCCGATGCGCTGGGACGGCGAGTCCAAGGGCGTCACGGGCGGCTGGGAGCGGCCAATTTCCATGTTCCGGACGATCTACAGCTTTGTGCTTCAAGCGCGTGGCCACATGGACGACCAGGTCGGCGGCGTCATGTGGTACGCGCAGAGCACCCCTCATGGCTCCGTCTATGTCCCGTTTTCGTGTGCGCAGAGCGAAGTGCCCGAGTCGTACTTGCTGGGCAAAGAGAGCAAGTTTAGCCAGGAGTCAGCGTGGTGGGCGTTCGAGTTTGTCAAGAACTGGAGCATGCTCCGCTTCGACGCGATCAGCAAGGACGTGCGCGCCAAGATCGACGAGATCCAAGCCGAGGCCTTCGCGCTGCGCAAGCGCATGGAGACCCACGTCGCGACGCTCGACGGGACGGCCCGAGTCGACGAGTACATCGAGAGCCAGAGCAACGCGTTCGCGTCCAGCGTCGTCGCGCGCTGGTGGCAGTTTGCCTGGCAGCTTGTGGGCAAATTCAGCGACGGGTATGTCACCACAGGAGAGCAGGCGGACGAGATGGCGTCGCCAGGGTACCCGAAGTGGTGGCTCCAGGCCACCGAGTTTGCTCAGTGGCCTGGGGACTCGTTTTCTCCGCGTGAGGTCGTTCGCCAGCAGATGGACGAGGCCTGGAAGGTCCAAGTCGCCGCCAAGAGCTCTGCGGCTGCCGCGGGCGTGAATCCCGCCGACGCCGTCCAGCCGTGGGGCGTCACCGTCGCGCAGATCGGAGGGGGAATGCTCTGCGGAGTCGTCGTCGGCGCCTCGCTCATGTGGCTCGTGGAAAAGCGCCGTCGTCGTGGGTATCAGGCACTCGCATAGGATTGACAACCGGATAGTGAATGAGATGTGGATTGCATAACAAGTAATCAATGATACCATGCGACGAAAGCACTCGCGGTCATGTTGTCATCATCGGCAGTCGATCGCGATCGCGCGTCATCCTACGGTCATAGTGGTTCGGCTCTCTGTAGCATGTCAACCAGTGCGCTCCATACAAACCGCCCACGCCTATCAATCGCAAAAGCAAATTTTCTCGAAAAAAACGCACACATTCATCACATATTCCATCAACACGGCGATCAATCTCATTGCGCACACAGAACTTCCAATACTCTCACATCCTCGACTACTTGCATCACGCTCACTCGTGGCTTTTCTTCGTCGCCCGCTGCTTTTGATGCGCATCTTCTGTCTCGTCCTTGGTCTTTTGACTGTGCCGTGAATGCACGACAACGAGAGGACAAACCTGCCACACATTCTCGTCGCGCACACAGAACTTCCTATATTCGCACACCCCCAACCGCTTGGACCACGCTCGCTCATAGCTGTTCTTTGTCGCCTGCTGCCTTGGGATGCGCAGCTTCTGACTCGTCCTTGGTTTTTAAACCTGCCACGCGCGACCAACCACTCTGGGTCCGACATCAAACAGCAACCACCCAACAGACACGCGCCGCCAAACAAGCACACGAGGATCCGCCGATCGACCGCAGAAGCACAACGCGGTTCGAAGCCAGACTGCAGGCCCCAGCCCTCGGAGTCTTGACGACGAA